>CM077227.1:22304273-22506773 GCA_039654775.1 Spinibarbus caldwelli
TGTGTCTCTGTAGAGATCACGTTTTTGCCATTAACCTCAGCGCTTCAGCAGAGTGTATCGTCCCCCAACAGGTAAGCTTGCCTTTTTCTCAACTTCCTGTTTCAGTCATCTCTAATGTTTTTTTTCTCTCAGATCAGTGCCGTGAGTGTGTGATGTCGGAATATTCACTTTTATTCGTCTTTGGGGAAGGACCATTCAGAAATCCCATTTTTCAAATGAGCAATTCTCTTTATGGTGGCTTTAAAGGACGAATATTCTGCACTTTTATAGCACAGTCTATTTTTCCCTGAGGTCCACTTGAAATGTCAGTCAAGGTCTCTAACACAAAAAACAGACGTAATTTAGTTTTACAGAATCATTTCTCACTCTCAGTATAACAGATATGCTCCATAGTCATATTGTCCTATCGTCAGCCTGTAAGATACACAATATCATCGTGCTAATTTATTTACTTATTTATTTACTTGCTTAGTTTCATAGCCAGAGAGTGAACCAACTCCAGGATATGGCTAAAAGCAGCCTAATGTTACGCCCCGTTTACACTGTCGGTTAAATGTGACCCAATTCCGATTTTTTTTGCTCATATGTGACACAGATCAGATGTGTTCTCTGGCCGTGTAAACAAGAAAAAAAACGCATGCATTCGGATATTTCGAGATCCGTTTCAGGCCTCATTCATATGTGGAAATAAATCCGATATAAATCAGATATGTGCCAATGCGACTGTCGTGTAAACGGGCAGATCGGATTTTATGAGGCATTGCGTTCTGGACATCATTAAAACTGCACAATTTGATACTTCTCCGCTGTTTAATGACGTCATATGCGACCCGTGCTGGAAAATTTTGACTATTTTGAGCTACAGTAAAAAAAGAAAAAAAAGTGAAAAATATCGATTTTAGACGAATTTGAGGTTTTCACAAAAATGAGTTTATAAAGCCCTCCTCTACCAATCCCAATGCTCCAAATAATAATTAAACATCTAAAATTATCTTTATTTCTTTATTTTCATTTTCTGAGAGGATTACCTTTTCTCTGCTCGCTTCTTGCGTTGACTGTTATCCGAAGAGCGTGCATAACGGCGCTTCCGATGGCACATGATCCCAATAAATGCACATAAACAGAATTACAGTAGGCTATTTCAGTATTCAACCAAACATAATCTGTTCTGTATGTGAACGCTTGGGGAACTGTTGGGGAAAAACATCTGATGTGTAACATTATATTAGATTCATGCATTACAGTATGCCATCTGTCTCAATGTTAATCTAACAATAAAAGAAAAGAGGGAATCACTCGCTGCACTTAATTGAACTGCTTTTGTAGTTTTAATAATCACTTTATTTGTAATGAACACACTGAACTGAATTCGTTCATGAATGATTTTGTTTAGATGTAAAATGATAAAGTTAATGCATTGTTTGTTTCTTTCTAGGCTATTTGTTCTATTCTTTTTTTTGCATCTGTTCTTATTTATAATAGCAAAGACAAAATAAAAAATAGCTATATTGTGTTTATTAATATAGTTATTATTAATAAGAACTGGAGGAAAACTAATCTTTCTCATAATCAACGTTGCTGACTCTATCGACTTCTGGGTGTAGCTCAGTCAGTTTTGTCCGATTCCAAAAAATCATACGTCACTGAAGGGCTTTTAATGGAGAATGTGAAAATAAAAATAACTCCTCTTTAAAATTTGCTCATTGTGATGCGTTTTGTCAGCACAGGTCACATATTATTCTCAGGAGGAAGCACGTGTGGAGGCGGTAAATGACAACAACGCATGTGTGATGTTTCAGGTGGAATGGCCAGTTTAAACACGTGAATCGGATATGGGTCACAAATGAAAGAACGTGTAAACGGACAGCCAAAAAAATCAGATATAGGAAACAAATCAGAATTGGGCATCAAGACCTGCAGTGTAAACGAGGCCTTGGTGTACTCTATTAACTACACATTATATCTTTTTAGTCAAGTTTTTAATATGTATGCATTTGTATTTAACATGATCACAAGTTAATAAAAACATTGTAAGTTACTAATTGTAATGCTTACATTTCCTCAGTTATTCAAACAAGAGCTACAGATAATGAGTGAAGAATATTTGCATTATCAAAGAACATCATCACTGACTTCAGTCTAGCACGAGTTAATGCACTTTAAAAAACACTCCCATTATAATCAGTGAAGCTATCTCTTCTTATACTTATATGCACTTTGTTGTTTATGATGAGAGAATTCGCAAGAGAGCAGAATTCAGTCAGCGCACACGCACTCAACAGCAAAACACCGGTGTTTCAGCGCTCATTTGAACGCCTCTGATTGGCTGCTACATTCATAATTCGTTAAAATGCGCAACACTGTAAAAACACGTAAAAAAGATGATGGGACAAATAAGCCCTAATATTAATTAGATAATGATACTAGCCCATTAATAATAATAATAATAATCATCATCTTTTTGATATCGTCAAAGGCATCAGCTACAGGCGATATGTCCGGCTATCATTAATACGCGATACTGTTGTCCATCAGCACAACCCTACTGAAATATGTAACATACTGCTGTAGACAGTTGGCAATTTCAACAAATATACTAAACATATAAATATTTTGTTGCATTGTGTTTTTTTTTTTTTTCAATGCAATTTCAAATAACAAAAAAATCTATGATTATAACAATAATTGATATAATTATAACAAAACCTAAGCTGGCATTAAAACTAACTAGTTTTAAACACATGAATGTCTGTATAGTCCCATTAAAATATCGTGAAATATTGGTATTTTAACCTGTCCCACATCAGAACCCTTAACCCTCTGTATCAAACAAATTATACAAAATTATTACATTAATTCAGTTAAAAAAAATTATACCACAATATCATAACTAATTATTAATTATTAAAAAAAAATTATTAATTACTGAAATATATCACCCAAACATGCACAGTTAGCAGTTTATTTACTGCTGAAATTATCTATTTTTTTCTAAATGTCCCATTTACTAAATGTTCATAACAGTGAATCGCGGGCTTAATATACAATGAATGCAAAATAAAACCTCTCATATACAATTTAGCTTGACCTCCTGAGGTTCACGATCAACATTTTCAAAAGGTTAAGTTTCTGCTTTCACTTACCGTTTGTTGACAAAGTGATTTGTATTTTTTATTTATTTATTCTTTTTACAATTTTTGTACTTCATTCAGTTTTTTCCCCCCTACGAGACCAACTTTTGCTGTTATCTTGAGTTCTGAATGTTAAAGTGTATATATACCTAATTGTTTTAAATAGCAAATGAAATCCTGTTTTCCATCATATGTTGTTATTAATGACAGCAATCCTATTGAATGTAATAGTGTTGATGAAGCAGTCTGGAGAGATCACTCAGTCTTTCTGCTTTTCATCTTTTGGGTCTCTCTGACATTAATATCTTAACTGTTGAGAGTAAGATGTCACTGCAGCAAATAGTTGAGTTAGTGAGAGTGTTGTTTTTGAGCTTGTCATGGTGTGTGTGTGTGTGTGTGTGTGTGTGAGTGTTGATTGCCTGCTGTTCCTGTTGGGTGGGCTGACATGGGGCGGCCCAGTAAATCTCTGCAATACAGCCTGACCTAATGACACCAGCAAGCACCCAGACACACACACACATATACACACACACTCAGCTTGTTAACAACCTCAGGGACCTCTCTCTTCCTTCTTGTTCCTCAGTCCTCCTTGTCTAACTCTCTTTCCTCCTTTTTATGTTTATTGTGTGTGATGCTTATTGAAGTAAATGAGATTTTCCCTTTGCAGCTGTTGTGAATAGTGATCAGCCCATGATTGTGTGTTTGTTTGTGTGGCAGAAACTGACATGGAAGACAAAGGATGTGGAGAAATGCACAGTCAGGGGGAAAAACAGCGTGAGTACACAGCCCTTTTATTTCACTTTCTCCCTGTAATTGTGTTGATAGAAGTCAGCAACTGTTGCGTTTAGTGGTTATTAGTCTCGCACAGCCAGACCTTCATCTAAACGGCAGGTCTGGTCTGCAGCTTATTCTGGGAAAGAATGACCAACATAGACAGAAAGAGACCACAAGACTGACATAAACTGACCAGCCACATTCTGCAGTTTTGTGCCGATTAGAGGCATATTTATGTGAAATAAATTATACAGCAATAGACTGGTGATCTAAATATTGGCAAATCAGTCTGTATGAACAATTTTGCAGTAAACATTGAAGAAATGGTAGCAAATATGTACAGATTTTGTGATCAGAAGAAGGTTATTTTACATACATAACTATGAAAATATATGGACTGATTAAAAAAAACAAACTAGGAATGCATAATATATGAGTATATTGTTTAATGGATGATTTTAGATTTCAGTGTATTTAGCCAAAATAGTATTGATCTTAAATATGGACCTTTTATCAACTATTGACCCTAACATGAAAATAATTATCAGTCAGAACAAACTGCATCCTATTCCTAAAAGTTGTGTCAAGGCAGCCAGTCAGGTTAGAGCTTGCCAGATCAAGAAGGTCTGGTGATTCTCCACAGGTGGCTTCATATACATGTAGATTTGCGAACACACACACAGTCTTTATAATATCATTGTTGGTTGAAGACTGAGTTGCAGGGAACGAGTCAGATCCTGGAGCTCAGCATAGGGATTATGGTAATTTGTGTGTGTGGAAGTGAAGGAAAAAGAGAGAGTCGGTAATGATGTTCGCTGTAAGCTTCAAGATGAGTCTGTGTGTGTGTGTGTGTCATTCAGGAGTTATATATAGTGTGAGTAAAAGCCAGTGTCTTGTCTTTCACAGGATGAGTGTTACAACTACATCAAAGTGTTGGTGCCACGTAACGATGAAACTCTCTTTGCGTGTGGAACCAATGCGTTCAACCCCACATGTCGCAACTACAAGGTATGACGAGTCTATTTCTGTCACACACTTACACACACACTTACACGCAGATAATACCTCCTACAGATGCACAGATTTCTAAAGCTTCCCTTTGCAGAATCAAAACTGACAGTCTGCATGCACACGTTTACCAAAATTTGCCAGCATTAAAATTAATTTGGATATTAAGCCTGTTCAAAAATGTATATACCCTGCGGCTTCTCAGAAATGAATACATATCCTGTAATACCTGTTTACAAGCTAATTTTGCATCAGTTCATGTATCTGAATAAATTGCTTAGGTGATTGGCTATTATTTCGCTTAGATGACTGACTAATATTGTTTGTTCATTATGCATAAACTATGATAGAGATGCATTTACTAAATAAATTCCTGGATTCATTGGAAAAAATGGCGTGCGACTTTATAATTCACTCAGATGATTGGCTGCTATTACTGCCAGAACTGTCTGATGTAAGAACAAGAAGTAATTTATTACATTTTTTTTTTTTAAAGCACTTGTGACTTCAAAATTTTAATTTCTGGTTTATGAAGTAGTCAGTCATCAGTAGTTTTTCAAATTAATCATATTATGCTTTCTATTTTTGAAAAATAGCTTGAATCAAGTTTACCCTTTTTAGTTTCTTTTTAAAATGTCCATGGTGTTTATTTTTTATTAAAATTAACCAATAATATCATAGGTTTTCATGACTTTTAACCAATCCAGTCACTTACTTGACAAAAATAAGTCCCTCCCACTAAATATTCTCTTTCTCTCAAAAAATTCACATAAAATATATTGTATCTTTAAGAATCTTGAAGATTTTTTTGTTTACTCCTTAAAATTATTTTATTTAGTGCCTGCACAAATATGCCACATATCGCTAACCTGTCCTGTGATTGATGGTTTTCCATCAACATTAGCAGAACAGTTCCTGAGCGGTGTGTGTGTGTGTGTGTTTGTGCCCATGTGTTTGTTTGCCAGAGAGCATGTAAATCTGACAAAACTCCGGAGGAGGCCAGCAGGGAGTCAGCTAAACTCTCGGATGAGGCTCTCTTCTCAACTTTTCCGTTTGAGGCTCTTTGGAGATCCTGATTTATGCACCTCACCCTGAAGGCATCTTCCCTCCATATCCCTCTCTTTCCTCCTCCTCTCTGCTTCTTTCTCTGTCTGTCTCCATTTCCCTCGCTCACCGTCTTGTTTTTCTGCATCTCTCCGAGGAGAAGGCCGGTTTGTTAGAGCCCTGGAGAAGGACGATATGTCACATCGTGCAAATCATGTCGCTCAGTTCCTCTGCCTCGTCTCCTCACGCATTCCTTCACTCTCAACTCACAGCTCGAGAGGTTACAGATTAACTGTGGAGAACTTTCTGGAAAACTGTGCAAAGAGAGGTTGAGGAGAGACTGTAGTTTTAAGACTTTTGGAAAAGTTAAATTTGCCATTTTAGACTCTTATATCATGTTTTCCCCAGTGTCTATTTATGGTAGTCAAGAATTCTTGCCACAAAAGTATCTATAATGTAGATTTTTTTCTTGAAAGGCACAATATATTGGCTCAATATCGGTTGTCAGCTGAGATATTTTAGAAATTATTGGTATCGGTCAATATTGGATTTTTATTTGTACATGCTTTTTTCCCAATGTCTGTTTATGTTAGTCAAGAATTATTGAACCATAAGCATTCTTAATTATTTTTTTTTTCTTTAGAGAGACACAATATATCTTGTCATATCGGTTGTAAGTTATTGGTATTGGCCGACATTGAATATTTTTTGTATATGCTTATGTAGTCGTAGTGTCTGTTTGTTATTCAAGGATTCTTGCACCAAAAGCATCCATAATGTACATTTTCTTTGGAGAGTCATGATATATTTATTTGTTTTTTTTTCTATTTATCAGTATCTAATATTTTATTTATTTATATATTATATATGCTCCTTTCCCATATTTTTAAGTTTAGATAACCTTTACAGCCATCTATTGCTCGTTTAAAGTTTAAAAACACTAATTATTATTAAATAGAATACATATTTTTCATACTGCATATTATGTTGTAATGCCTAAATTCACTTGTAACATTTAAAATGATGGTGAATTTCTAGTTTTTTGTGTTTTATTTTTTATTTATTTACACAGAATAGTGTATAATTTTAACTATTAGCTTATCGATATCTGTCAGAATTTTTAAATTTAAATAGTTTCTGCTGTGTTTTATCATACTTTCCTGTTTGAGTAAGATGTAGGTTATTCATATTTCTTTTAAAGTGATATACGGATGCATAAAACAAACAAACAGGCACACTTTCCTCGATAAAGGTGTGTCGGTACTCACTTTTTGACATAGAACCAATCCAATGCTCTTCCTACTTTAATTCCCCTCTATTCTTCTTTATCCCTGTGAGTTACAGGGCAGTGTAAGGGCCGATGAGCTTCAGTTGGTTCAGTAGGTGTTAATCCAGTAGGGATGACACACAATGTGACCCTGAATACCAGAATGCCCATAGGACCCTCTCAGCTGCACTGCTAAATGTGTTTGTGCGTGTGTGTAATCCAGCCATCTTTGTGAGGACGTCTCTAGCCTTGCAGGGTGAATATCTGTGTGGATTTGTAGACATATATGTGTGCGTCACCCAACACAGGCAGTTAGCACGCTGTTTTTTTTTTTTTCTGTGAACACCACAGGTCGGGAGCTTCTGCTCTGCCTCTGACTAACAAGAGAAACTAGCACACTGTTCACACCTACAGTTCCCAAAGAGGAACAAAACAAAACAACCATGGAACACACACCACCCACCGGTCCGCAAACATTTACACAACACTGGATTTCAAGCTCCCAAAAGTCTATGCAAAAACCACCAACCAGTATTTAAATGGTATTTATAATGGCACTCTAAAGAAAGGTATGTTTTACAAGAAACATACTTATAATAATTTGTGAAATTTACCAGCGATTTCTGAATGAAAATTGTTTTACAACCAAATATTTCACACTGTAAGTGTAAACGATTCACCAGTGCATCACAATTCTTTCTCATAAGATTCTGAATCAGAATTGACAATATTAAATCAGAATCAGAATTAGCTTTATTGCCAGGTATGTTTACACATACAAGGAATTTGTTTTGGTGACAGAAGCTTATAGTGCGACAGAATGACAGTGACAAGACACAGATAATAAAGATAATAATATAAAAATATACAAAATCGACAATGTGCAAAATAGCACAAACACAATATACAAAATAGACAATTTAGTATGTACAGATATGTTAGGAGCAAATTTGAAATGTAATAAGTATGTGTGTTAAATAAATAAATGTATGATAGTGTTGTGTGTTTCATATTTATTGTTAAGTGTTCAAGTGTTCATGAGATGGATTGCCTGAGGGAAGAAACTGTTCCTGTGCCTGGCCGTTCTGGTGCTCAGAGCTCTGTAGTGTCGACCAGACAGCAACAGTTCAAAGAGGGAGTGTGCTGGATGTGAGGGGTCCAGAGTGATTTTGCCAGCCCTTTTTCTCACTCTGGATAAGTACAGTTCTTGGAGACTGGGGAGGGTTGTACCAATGATTCGCTCAGCAGTCCGGACTACCCTCTGTAGTCTTCTGAGGTCAGATTTGGTAGCTGAGCTGAACCAGACAGTTATTGAAGTGCAGAGGACGGATTCAGTGATGGCGGAGTAGAACTGTTTCAGCAGTTCTTGTGGCAGGTTGAACTTCCTCAGCTGGCGAAGAAAGTACAACCTTTGTTGGGCCTTTTTGACAATAGAGTCTATGTGAATGTCCCATTTCAGGTCCTGAGAGATGGTGCTGCCCAGGAATCTGAATGACTCCACTGCAGCCACAGTGCTGTTCTTGATGCTGAGTGGGGGGAGTGCAGGGGGGTCTCTCCTGAAGTCCACGATCATCTCCATTGTTTTGAGTGTGTTCAGCTCCAGGTTGTTAAGACTGCACCAGACAGCCAGCTCTTTAACCTCCTGTCTGTAAGCAGACTCGTCACCGTCCTGAATGAGGCCGATGACTCTGGTGTCATCTGCAAACTTCAGGAGCTTGACAGAGGGGTCTTTAGATGTGCAATCGTTTGTGTTGTAAGGGGTAATAGGTAAATAAGGGAAACAAAGTCAATTTAGCTCAAAGGGAATCGTTTATGATTTTATAGGGAATTTGAACAGACTCATTGTTTTACGGCTGATCACTGAGGCGGCAGCGATTGACTGAATGAGCCGTACAACAATCAGCTCTGCACTGGATATTACAATCCAAACTATAGTGAAAACACTATCAAATAGCATAGTAAGATCGGCAGATTAAGACATTAACTTGTAAGCACAAAACACAAGATACTTCTCTTTTCAATATAAATAAGATTTTATTTATATAAACCTAAGACATAAACTAATCTAACACATGAACACAAGCATTCACACATTCACACGTTGCAGAAAGAGAGAAAGTGAGGAAAGGATGAGTTTAAGAGAATGAAAATGTGAAATCCCAAGTTTACAGCAATATGTGTTATTGCCTAGACCTGAACAACCATCAATCACTTATTTAACCCTCTCTTTGAGTTTCTCAGTGAGGCTAAAATTTGTATTAAATGCACCAATTCAGTTAGAATCTGGAGGTTACTTGCGTTGCCTTTGTGTTAAGGGATTCCCTTTGTCGTTGTCTTTGCAGAAAAGGGTTTTCCCAAGTTTGCTGATTGATTGGATGTTCAGTAGTCATTGAAGTGATGTCTTGGGCATTGGCTCTTGGCTGAAGTTGCAGAGTTAGTCTGGTTAAAGTTTGGGGCGGGTGCAGTCGGAGCTGGACTTTGCGGCAAACTTAACGAAACTCTCACGGAAAGACAAGAAATTAAAGTAAAAGAATAAAATGATGTAACGAGACTAGGTGGTTTTTCTTCTCATTGTGGTAGCAGCTGGCATGTAGGCCAGAGCACGCTGGAATGCCGCTCAAAGAATTCACGGACAAACAGCAGTGGCAAAAAGCATGGCTAAATGTACAAAGCAAGAGCAATGACGAAAAAGCATAATTTGATGGTGTCCTGAGTATTTAAACTCGGCTTCTGGACGCATCCCAAATGTGGTTTTGACCAATTAGAAATGATCTTAGCCTAGGGGTGTTGCTCTGTTTCTTCCCCATCATAAATCCTGTATCAGTCACATGGTCCGAATTTTCCCGCTCTTGTAAAGTATAATTTTGAACATGGTTTCTATAACAAGACTACGATACATTTGACAAAGAATTGATTGGAAGAAACATTTAAACCATGATTTTTCAAACTCATACATACCAAACAATGATATGAACCCTAAAGCTATTCCCTAGTTATTAAAAACACATACACAATATGTGATTAAAACATGATAGTTAATTGTGTGGGTTACATACACGACATGGGGTTATGCCTAGAAATGTCCTTTTAGGATGATTTTAGGTGCATATGAAAAGAAAGTCTCTGTGTGTAGTTCTGCGTAGAACAACAAGGTCAAAAGGGGTTTGGAAGGAATTTCAGCCTGGTTCTTTGTCTTGGTTATGGGGGAGACCCACCCAAGAAAGTCTGTAGCTCGTGATTTCTATCACAGATTTACATGTGACGGCCATCTCTCTGACCATCAGTCTTGATTACTTGCCCCAAATTTGACGATCTCCTTTCTGCATTGGAATTGTTAATAAGTGTTCTTTTGTCTTAATTTTGCAAGCTGTTCTGTGAAAGAGGCTTGTTGGTAAGGTTTTCTTCAGACGGGCTGGAGCTAGGAATCTGATTTATTACGTCCTGTTGCAGCCTTGGGGCCCCTCTGGAATTTCGGCTCCTCATGTTTCGATGTTCTGATCGAATCTTAACTTTGTCTGACTCATTCTGATCCTACAGTGTAGAGGGAGAAGAGCAGTGGGGAGAGGACACAGCCCTGCAGAGCGCCAGTGCTGATCGTACGAGTGCTGGATGAGAATTTTCCCAGTTTCACTAGCTGCCTGTCTGTCAGGAAGCTGTTGATCCATTGACAGACAGAGGTGGGCACAGAGAGCTGAGTTAGTTTGAGCAAGAGGAGGTTTAGAATGATCGTGTTAAAAGCTGAGCTGAAGTCCACAAACAGGATCCTCACATAAGTCCATGGTCTGTCCAGATGCTGCAGGATGAAGTGCAGTCCTATGTTGACTACGTCATCCACAGACCTGTTTGCTCTGTAGGCAAACTGCAGGGGGTCCAGTGATGTCCTTCAGATAAGCCAAAACCAGTTTTTCGAATGACTTCATGACCACAGACGTTAGAGCCACAGGTCTGTAGTCATTAAGTCCTGTTATCTTGGGTTTCTTTGGGATGGGGATGATGGTGGAGCGTTTGAAGCAAGAAGGGACTTCACACAGCTCTAGTGATCTGTTGAAGATCTGTGTGAAGATGGGGGCCAGCTGGTCAGCACAGGATTTCAGACAGGCTGGTGTCACATCGTCTGGCCCTGGTGCCTTTCTTCTCTTGTTCTTTCTGAAGACCTGGCGCACATCATCTTCACTGATCTGGAGTGCAGGTGTGGGGGTTGCTGGAGGTGTTAATAGTTTTTTTTCTAACCTGCAATAGAACTCATTCAGATCGTCTGCCAGTTGTTGATTCGCCTCAGTGCTAGGGGATGGTGTCTTGTAGTTGGTGATGTCTTTCAGACATTTCCACACTAAAGCCGTGTCACTGGAAGAGAATTGGATCCTTAGCTTATCGGAATAATTCCTCTTTGCCACTCTGATCTCCTTTTCCATTGTGTATTTGGCCTGTTTATACAAGACTCTGTTCCCATTCCTGTAAGCATCTTCTTTGGCCTGACTGAGCTGTCTGAGTTTTGCAGTGAACCATGGTTTGTCACTGTTGTAGGTTAAATGAGTCCTGGTAAGAATGCACATATCTTCAGAGAAACTGATATAGGATGTTACAGTCTCTGTGAGCTCGTCCAGAAAGTTTGCAGCAGCTTCAAAAACACTCCAATCAGTGAGAAAGAAACAGGCTTGTAAATCCCGCTCTGCTTCATTAGTCCATCTCTTTACAGTCCTTAATACAGGTTTAGCTGATTTCAGTTTCTGCCTGTAGGTTGGTATAAGATGAACCAAACAGTGATCAGAGAGTCCTAAAGCTGCCCGTGGGACAGAGTGATATGCATCCTTTATTGCTGTGTAACAGTGATCCGATATATTACTGTCTCTGGTGGGACATGTAACATGCTGTCTGTATTTTGCTGTCTGTATTCACGGGAGAGATTTGCTTTATTAAAGTCCCTGAGAATGATTAAAACAGAGTCTGTGTGCTGTAGTTCTGTCTCTGTGATTTGATCAGCGACTTTCTGTAAAGCTGAGCTCATGTGTGCTTGCGGTGGAATGTAAACACTCACGAGAATGAACGAGCAAAACTCCCGCGGCAAGTATAAAGGCTTACAGTTAATGAAGAGCACTTCCAGATCGGGACAGCACATATTCTTTAACACAGTTACATCTGTACACCACCTTTCATTGATGTAAAAGCACCTTCCACCGCCGCGCGATTTCCCTGTTGATTCTGCGTCACGGTCCGCTCTAAACAGCTGAAAGCCCGGCAGATGTAGCGTCCTGTCTGGAATGGCGTCATTCAGCCAGGTTTCTGTGAAACACAGAGCAGCAGAGTTTGAAAAGTCCTTGTTTAACCAGAAAAGCAGAAGGAGTTTGTCCGTATTGTTGGGTAGAGAGCGGAGATTCGCCAGATGGATACTGGGCAGCAGCGTTCGAAATTTACAGTCATTTACTCGCCCTCACGTCTTTTTGCCCAAACAATGAATATCAATGGGGTCCAAATCAACAAGGAAATGAATCGACATTTTTTTTTTACAATGTCTTTGTATTGTATTTCTAGGGTTCTTTATTTGGCTCAGTGTGTGTAAGGAATCTTTTTTTCCCTCTATCTGGTCAGATGTCTTCTCTGGAGCAGGACGGAGAGGAGGTGGTCGGTCAAGCCCGTTGCCCTTTCGAATCCCGCCAGTCCAACGTTGGCCTGTTTGCCGGTGAGTTGGCAGAGCACCAGCCGTCTGGGGAGGAAGACACAAAATCTCCTATAATCTCACTAGTGTTCCACTGACATTTTACAAAGCGCAGGAAGTCGCAGTGAGACAGCAGTGATCACAGAAGCACAGAGATTCAAAAGGGACATGAGGGAGATGAGACGCGTCTCTCTTTTTTTCTCTTTGTACCATATACACACTGAACTGAGCTGAGCTCCGCTTTGTGGGGTTCGTGTTGTTTTGATTTATCAATACTTATTTCTCACCTCACTTCCCAGGCGGTGACTTTTATTCAGCCACAATGACAGATTTTCTTGCAAGTGATGCAGTGATTTACCGAAGTTTAGGAGAAAGCAGCCCTGTCCTGCGTACCGTAAAATATGACTCAAAATGGCTACGAGGTGAGTCACCTGTTATTCAGATGCCTACATTTATTTTCTGTATAATTTCAGTATTTTTAAGTTGTTAATCATGCCTTTGTTTATTTAGAGCCTCATTTTCTTCATGCCATTGAGTACGGGAACTACATCTACTTCTTTCTCAGCGAGATTGCAGTAGAGTACACAACCCTTGGCAAGGTCAGACACTTCAGTTCATTTCTTCAGTATACTGCAAAAAACACTTTTTCTTAATCATTATATTTGTATTGTTTTCCAAGAAAAAAAATTAAACATCCTTAAAAGATACATTTACTTGAAGACAAATTGCATCAACTGTTGAGATTTGTTTTCAGAGTAGTCATTAAGTTTGTTTAATTTTTTAATAGGTTTTTATTTATTTATTTTTTTTTTTTTTGTAATATTTTAGTATAGGGAACAATTCTCACTATTAACTACTTGTTTATTAGCATGCCTATTATTAACATATTGGCTGTTTATTAGAGCTTATAAAGCGCATATTTTGCATGACCATATTCTACATCCCTAATCCTACCCAATACCTGAATTTAACAACTACATTACTATTAATAAGCAGAAAATTAGGAGTTTATTGAGGCAAAAGTCATAGTTAAAGATTTGTTAATAGTGAGAATTGAACTTTAAAATAAAGTGTGACCTATTTTCTCATTTCTAGAAGAAGCAAGAACAAACTATTTGCCAATGTAGGTCTGAAAAATGTCTCACACTTCCTTACTTGTCTTATGTCTCATTTACTTACACCAGGTGGTGTTCTCTCGGGTCGCTCGCGTGTGTAAGAATGATAACGGCGGCTCTCCAAGGGTTCTAGAGCGCTACTGGACGTCTTTCCTGAAAGCCCGGTTGAACTGTTCAGTTCCGGGCGATTCGTTTTTCTACTTTGATGTCCTACAGTCATTAACCAATGTCATGCAGATCAACCACAGGCCTGCGGTGTTAGGCGTCTTTACCACTCAAGCCAACAGGTACCCAGTCTCACCACAATACGATTTGTATTTCCATACACACTTCATCGACAACCTTAATTTATTTAATTCCAATCCATTTGGTTTGTTTATGAGTATTCTGTTTGTTGGAATTAGAGTTTGTTTAGAAAAAAAAACATCCAACAGAGCTTTTATCTCCTCAGCATCACCGGTTCTGCCGTATGTACGTTCTACATGGATGACATAGAGAAAGTGTTTAATGGGAAGTTTAAGGAGCAGCGAAACAGCGAGTCGGCCTGGACGCCAGTTCCTGATGAAATGGTGCCCAAACCACGGTGAGTCACGAAGTGTTATTGCAATACAAACAATCCAGTTGATACTAATATCAGTAAATACTTTTATAATAATTATAAATATATAAATGTTAATTATGGAGTGTAGTCTTCAAATAGTAAACAGTCAATAACAAGAGAAAGTAAATAGAGAGTAATAAGGAAGAACACATCAAATTCTATATTCCATATGCTGTTCTTCTGAACTTTCTATTCATCAAAAGAATCCTGTAACATGCCTTAGTTTCATAATAATATTAAGCGACACAACTGTTTTAACAGTGATAACAAAAAAATGTATGAGCACCAAATTAGCACATTAGAAAGATTTCTGAAGAATCATGTAGCACTGAAGACTAAATTAATGGTTGCTGAAAATTGAGCTTTACCTTCACAGGAATAAATTACGTTTTAAAATATATAAAAAAAGAGATATTTTAAATTGTAATAATATTTCACAATATTACTGTTTTTACTGTATTTGTTTGAAAAATAAATGCAATATTCCTAGAGTACGATGAAACGTCACACAAAAGCATGTATTAATAAACAAATTAAATATAACACACCACATACACACAAGTGACAAAGAATAGGCTTCCTCGTCATCTTGCTCTGCGTGATATGCCTGGACCTGTTCTCTGGAGCTGTGACAGCAGCCTGTTCGGCCCGATGGACTCCTAAAACAGCTTTTATTTAACAGTGGCAGATGGTTGGAATGGTTCTTGTTAATTGTATGTGTGTGAGCTGTTTTTGCAAATCATTTCCAAGAGGCTTCATGGGAGAAGTCTATGCAGGTAGAAGTCTATCGTTTTTTATCTCTGTCTCGCTCTAGGCCGGGGTCCTGTGCTGGTGACGGTCCTGCTGCTGGTTATAAGTCCTCCACAGATTTCCCTGATGAAACTCTTACATTCATTAAGTCTTATCCACTAATGGATGAGGCTGTACCGTCTGTCAACAACCGACCCTGCTTCACACGAACCACCAGCAGGTACACACACATGCTCCAATAGAAATTATACCCTCGACCACTCATTATTTCAGCACTCTCTGTCTCTCTTTATTTCTCCAGTTGTTTTCTTAACATCTGCATCTCTTTCTCCAGAGAGGAGGCAACCGTTATTAGTGCTAGAGAATAAATAAGCATTTAGTGTTGTGATGGAAAGACATGTTTGTCATTTGTTTTGTTGACTAATTAGCGTATGTTCCTGATGTAGGTTCAAGCTGACCCAGATCGCTGTGGACACAGCAGCTGGCCCATATAAGAACTACACGGTTCTGTTTCTGGGTTCAGAAAACGGACGAGTTCTGAAGATTCTCGCCAGCATGCACCCAAACTCCACCTACAGCACGCAGGTTTTGGAGGACATAGATGTTTACAACCCCAGCAAGTAAGTTATATTGCACGCACACACTCCTTTGTTGCGACATGATATATATATTATTTTGCCTGCCCACACTGAAAACTAAAAAAAAAAAGATAAAATATGCAGCAGTGTATCATATTGGACCAGTCAGTTTTCACTGTGGGAGGGGCTACAATGGAGTGGAACAGTCAGGTTCCAGAAGTAAAAATTTCCATAGAGAAATTGACCTGTGCTGACAAAATGAGTCAAAATGAGCAAATTTTCAAAAATGAGTTATTTTTATTTTCACATTCTCCATTAAAAGACCTGTATGATTTGACAAAATGATGTATGATTTGTTGAAATCTAACAAAAAATAACTGAGCTACACCTGTTTGAAGTCAATGAAGTCAGCAAGGTTGCAGCGTGTGTGTGTGTGTATATATATATATATATATACTGTATATATATATCAACATTTTTAAATCAATAGTTTTATATTTCTCCTTTGTTTTTAATTCAGTTAGTTTATTTCTCATTGTTTTTAACAACCTGTTTTTGTCTGATTTTCCAGTGCTTTTTTGCTTTACATTAAAGTTTGTAATGTAGTGATTCACCTTGTATTGTAGCTGGTTGGTTTAGTTCATGACTTATAACTTTTTAACAGATACTTTTTTTAAATCCCTATGGGGGAAATACTTCGGAAACCAAGGCTGCTGAAAAAGTGGGATAGTATGATGGGATACCATGAGACAAACAGGAAACAAAGGGAGAGGAGAGAGGGGAACAGGATTTGGAAAAGATCTCGAAGACTCAAACTCGAGTTGCCCGAGGCACTGTTAAACCATATGTCAGAGCACTGCCCATGAGGCTATGGCTCTGATGCTGATCTGCATTTTGATAGAGTTTATTGTAGAATACACACGAACCAGACAAGCCTGAGAAATAGTGTGAGTTTAGTGAGTTTTTAGTGTGAATTGAGCTGAAGACACACAATTGTTGATGCATTTGTCAGATTTTTTTGATTATTTAAAATATGTTAATGAAACAGTTTCAGATATTTCAGTTTTTATTCAAGTAGATAAGAGCTGTATTCAAAATGGCTGCTTAGTGGACTGACTTGCCGTAAAGGGATTTTAGGTCTACCCAGAGCAGGAAACCAAGCAACAGTTAAAATGTCACTTGTCTGAGCAAACACAACTTCACCTAGAAGGTTCTTTACAAACACATCTTCACTTTCAGCTCTTTTTCATGCACTTCACACTCATTGACAAGTTTCAAGCAAATATAAACATGCACACACATAACCCCAAACTCAATGTCGACAGAGGCGTTTGATTAAGAGAGAATCTCTCCTGCAGTAAATGGAACGGATGGTACGTGTGGAGCTGTAATTGTACTCCTGGGATCTCGCCCATGTTTGTGTTCCTCTTGTGTATCTGACAACCAGTCTCAACTCCAGCTGAGACTCACAAGTTCCACAACAAAATGTGACCACATCTTCAGGCAGAGTTGCTCACTTTTTCCCCCTGAAAACCCCACCTCATGTAAAAGTTAGCCTTTGGGAACGACACTTTACATGATTCAAAGGATTTATTTTGATTATTACAGATATTGAGGAAGATGAATTACAGTCAACCTTTACAGCATGACCTTCTTCAATCAACTCGATGGGGGTGACTCATCTGTGTGACACACATATTGGATTTCTTTCTATATTGGTCTTTTCTCTTTTTTTTTCTTTTCTTTTCTTTTCTTTATTGGGATTGCTTTTTCCTTCCCTTAGAGAGAAAGGTTTACCCCTGACCTCATTTAAAACCACTTTCAATATCTTTTCGAACACAAAATAAGATAAGAATCCGGAGCTGCTCTTTTCCATAAAATGAAAGCATATTGTGACCAGGAGGACATGATTGCTCCATATTTAAAGTTTTAGTAATTTTATTATGGTTTTCTTAATGTTTATATATATATGTTTTATTCATTTTAATAGTCATTTTAGTACATTAAGTTACAATAAATGAAAAATATTGCCTTGCACAGAGCTATATATATATATATATATATATATATATATATATATATATATATATATATATATATATATATATATATATATATATATATATATATATATATATAGTTAATGTAAATAGTTTTTTATATTAAGGTTTTTTATGGTTTTAGTTAACTATAATAACCCTGCTGCATATGACTTTACAAGTATGGTTGAAATTGCTTTCAATTTATTTGTCACACTACAAATTGAAGAATCAATTTATTTGTCACACTTCAAACTGAAGGATTTCCAAATCCTATCAAGGAATTTCAGTCCCAATTGCTTTCCAAAAACAAACCTGATGTCTGATCCAGCAGTATCTGTTAGCTCATGCCTGCTCAGAATTGCATTATAAGATATAGTATTCCATTTACCATACTTTTTTTGCATACAGCACATTTTGTGAAATTTACTGGATAATCCATTTATTCCATGCATTCAGAAAAAACACCTGTTGCATTCTTATGGAAGTAGTATGATGGCATGCATTTCTAAACATAATAGTATTAATGTTTTATGCACATATATGGTACTTTTGGACCGTCTTTAATAACTAAAATAGTATACCAACACAAACCACCATTTCTCTCCTCAGGTGTAATGTGCGTGGTGAGGACCGGAGGATTCTAGGATTGGAGTTGGACAAGGACCATCATGCCCTGTTTGTGGCGTTCTCAAGTTGCGTGATCCGTGTTCCACTCAGTCGCTGTTCTGACTATGGCGTCTGCAAAAAGTAAGTGACATTAAACCCAGACCAACAATCATTCCCATTAAAAATGTATTACATGTGACAGCACTTAATATATACAGTGCTGTACTACATCTTTAAGTATCTTGTCCTAGTTTAATCACGTGAACTCATAAGTGTTGCTATTGTCGAGTAGTTTAAAACATTTATTGAAGATGGAACCGGCATCACAAACTCTATCGACAATGCAGTGCAGCAGCTCAGTCCTCAGAGAAAAATTTATGACAGTCGTGCAAGAATCTTCTAAAAAGTCCTATGTGCTGGTTTGCTTTTGATCTATTATGGATAACGTTCTCCATAAGTGCACTGAAAGCGGTGTGTGTTTCCAAAGACAGGCATTCTTAAATGCAATCAAATTTAAACACAGATGGATTTTAGAGGGCAAAAGGTTTTAGCTTGTAGCCTCGTAGTTACAGAGATGGGTCGTCATTGATGTAGACGTGTTTCCTCCATCACATGCTGCAGTCCTCGAGCCAGCATCACCACATGCTTCCAACTACTCACACGCAAATTAGAGCCATCTGATTGGCCACAGGCCAAGACACGGCAAACAATTCCTTTTTTTCCACACAGCTGTAGTTTGAGCAAGCTGATAGACTGTTTCCTTATAAAAGATCTCCAAATCCTGTCAGGGAATTTCAGTCCCAATTTCTTTCCAAAACCAATCCTGATGTCTGATCCAGCCGTGTCTTAAATTTTTACCAATCTGTTAGCTCATGCCTACTCAGCCTCAGGAGAAACACTCACATGGGATTCTCTGTGGACTTGTGAGAAAACATCTCTTTTTTTTTTTTTTCCTCTCTGTTTTTTCTCTCACTGAATTGTTTTCATGCACCCCGAGTGCTAGATGCAAAAACAGCTGTGTTTGTTTAAATTCAAAGAGGTTTTTTATCTAAAAGAACTAGTTTGTTGTGGTCAAAGAGCTTACTACTCATCAAATTCAGAGTTTAACACTGTGTAATTTCTGTGCATCATCAAACATTATTTGCAAAAATAATGTTTTTTTTTAACAGGTTTCCCCAAACTATCTGTTATTGGTCGGTCAAACAGATAGCCCCGCCCCAAACTCACACTATGGGTTGTGCCACTGTTGCCATGTCAGACTGTTCACAATGTGAAAGTGACATGTTTACACTTTTTCAAGGAAATCAAGTTACAATCAATATGTATTGCCTGTTGAAACTGGACGTTTGTGTGGGAAATATCAAAGGGTTTGTGAGTTTATTTATCTATTTTAAAGCCAATAGTTGGCTAACTACATTCTACATAACTACAGTCGGACATTCTCATTCTAAAGAACATTTGATTGGACAAAAATCAATGCAGTGCAGGATGAGTCATTAGTATTTTTTTCTCAGTTCTTCCAGAAGAGAGACTGAATTTTAAGCATGTTTTTCTGTTAAATGGTTTATTTTACTCCTTTTTTTTCTCAATGTGGAAGTAATGTATTTCTTGTGAATGTGCAAGACTTTATTAGTTGCTATACTGTAGATAAATCATTTGTAGGATAACAAAGCACAGTGAACGATAAAACTATTTGCGCTACAAACCAGTGTGTTAATGATTAAGCTAATAAATTAAAATATGATGAAGACCCAACTCTATGCATGTTCTGCAAGACACCCATTTCCATTAAACATTTTATTAGACTGTCCCAGTTTTAATGCAAGCCCACTCAGGAACTTTAGTAAGATTTTACCTGAAAAGATTTTAGATTTTTTTTTTATCATATGTTAATTTAAAAAATCTTGTATAATTTTACCTTGCTGTAGTTTTATGTTTATTTGGATTTATTTTTTTACGAAGATAGTCTTAGATGCTGACATGGCAATTAAAAAAAAAAATAACTACTACTAAAATATGATGAAAATAGGTGTTTGCAACATCAAACAGCGTAACAGACTGTAAACTAAAATAGCTGACATGGAAAGCTTCGAATTTTTCTATTTAAAAATTGACTGTATCTGCTGTTATACTTAAAAAATAAGGTGGATAGTATAGCCAAATTATAGTTTAAGTAGTATTTTTGTCAACTTTTAATAGGTCATTTGCATATAGATGACTTTAAACCTAATAGACAGAATAAAAGCCACCTAACTCTATTTTTGCTTTCATTTTTTCATTTAAAACTGGGATTAGAGAAAGTATTTCATAATTTTAACACATCTAACCTTTAACAATAGATAAAGTGCTAAAGCATAGCAACCAACAGGCATAGCATGGGGAAATTAACAACCTGTGAGGAGGAAAAAATAGCAGAAAAATGGAAGTGACCTCTCTCTTTCACTCTGATTCGCATCTAGTCACCTCACACGTTTTTTTTTGTACTTTATTTTCTGTCTTTCACTCTCTTTCTGTCTCTCTTTCCATCTGTCTCTCTCTCTCCAAGCAACTCGCCGGCTCTACCGTGTATCTGAATCTCAGTTGGCCTCTGGCAAACACAACACACCTGTCAATCATGCAACACAAATACACACAGAAACACACACACACACACACCTGACTATACAGCAGTCAGTCACTGTCTTTCTCGCTCTCTTTTTTTTCTCAGTCTGACTGAGTGTCTGACCAGTGAGTGGCAATAATGCTTTGTTATGGAGATGCTGTGTCTGGCTGTCCCTTCCAGCTTGTCACATACACTTGGAGAGAGAGAGAAAAGGGAAATTGGGGGGAGTATGGAGACAGTGAGCGAGGAAAACACACACAACCTTTCCAGCACATGTGGAATGAGTTAACTCTGTGTATGTGTGTGTTTTAGGAGCTGTCTGTCCTTGCGAGACCCTTACTGCATCTGGCTGAGTGCGGGGAACTGTGCCACAGTGGCGCCGGGATTCAAGTGAGTTAAAGCTACATCAACGCGACCCTTCTATTAGTCCTGCCACAGTAAACGCTTTTACGGTTCGTTAGAATAAAAGAGCCTACATGACTACTGAATTCTGTACACAAGTTTACTATACAGTCGACAGTGTGTATAGCATGCTTTGTTGTTAAAGATCTCTTAGAGCTTATGTTACTATAAACATCCTTAAAACATCTGGTAAAAATCAGATGGTTGTAAAATGTCTTCAGAATTTATAACCAAGTGCAGTTACAGAATTTTACTAGACAGTCTATACAATGACTAGGATTACTTCTTAGATAACATTCAAAATATTTTTGCAGTAAATATTAATGTAGCATACTGGGTAACACTTTACAGTATAATTTCAATTGGTTTGCATTGCATTAGGTATCAAACTCTAACAGTAAACAATACTTTTGCAGCAATTATTAATTTGGGTTATGTTTATTTCTACATATACTAAAAAATCTTAACATTTCAGGCTCTATAAATTACCATCTGTCAGTGTATACTACCATTCTAAAAAAAAAAATGCTTTTTTAAAATCTTTTTGAAAGAAGTTTCGTATGCTCACCAAGACTGCATTTATGTAATCAAACATAGAGTAAAATCAGTAATATATTACAATTTGATATGACAGTTTTCTATTTTAATATATTTTAAAATGTGATTTATTCCTGTGGTGACATAGCTGAATTTTCAGCAGCCATTACTCTAGTCTTCAGTGTCACTTCAGTGTCAATTTTTGTGGAAACAGTGATACTTTTTTCAGGATTCTTTGATGAATAGAAAGTTCAAAAGAACAGCATTTATTTGAAATAGAAGTCCTTTGTAACATTGTACATGTCTTTACTGTCACTTTTGATCAATTGAAAGTATTAATTTCTTTCAAAAAAGATTAATTGACTTTCGATTTCTGAATGGTAGTTTATTTTATTTCTTTATTGTGTAATTTAATTCTGCTTTTTTGTATGCAAGTTTGGTTTATAATTGATCTGGTTTGTAAAAGTGTTTATAATACTTAACGCATTTAACTGTTAACTAAATGAACCTTATTGTACTGTGTTACTTCATCACTTTAGAGACTTGATTCACTTGAGTGAATAAATTTTACCATCTGGTAAAAATTATAGTAAATTGGTAGTTTAAGTTGGAGCCAATAGCCTTGTGAGCAGCGCTTCGAGATGTAGCACAGTTGCGCTTTAAGTGACCTGAGTTTGTTTCCACGCTTGTGGTCCTTTCCCTATTCCTTCGCACTCTCTCTCCCACTTTGCTTCCTGTCAATTCTTTATAGTGTCCTGTCCCATTAAAGACAAAAAAGCAAAAAAATACATCCCAAAAAAACATTTACAGTGAATGCTTGTAAAAAGTGCATTATCTTTGTTTGCAGTGACATCACTGTTACACTCATTCACCCGGTCTGTTGTTAATTTAATCGGATGCTTCAGACCAGATATATGTGCAGATATTTATCTCTGTTACACTTTATGTAAGAGACAAATACACTTGTTTACAAGACTTAAAAATGGTTATAATGGCACATTAACATTATTTGGTAGATATCTGTAAAGCACATGCAACTCGTGCCGTTTTATTTTTTAAATGAATGAGCATTTTTTATGAGCATTTCAGTATCATGAGCATATGTACTTACCACTGTGCTCTGACAAATTCAAGTGACTCTCTATGAATTTATCACAGTCTGTGTTAACATTTTACATTTTTATGCATTAGGTAGATGCTTTTATCAAAAGTGACTTGCACTGAATTCAAGGTATAATTTTTTTTTAGCAGAATCAAACTAACTTTGCTAGTGCCATGCTCTACCATTTGAGCTATAGAAATACTCATTTAAATATCTTAGCAGTTGCCTAGATCTCTGGCTGAAAGGGCATATTGACATCCCTACCATTTTCTACAATATCAGCTTGTGCCAGGGATGTATCTAATACTGCCTTTGCAATTGTCAAGCAGAAGTGCATTTCATTTGTGTGTGTTATAATGAGTGCAGATCCAGCGCTTGAATTTGTTATTATTAATGTTTTGCTGAGTGGTCGCTGCGGTTGTCATCAGTTGTGGAAAGCAACAGCAGCAATATTCTCCCCAGCACGCTCTGATGTTTTCCCACTCGTGAGACACATTCACTGGCATACAGCTGCAATTTTGATTTATTAAAAAAAGTTAAAACCCTAAACCCCCTGTACTCATAGTACAAGAAATTGTACTGGGAGATCAGTAACTTTCTTAACATGCTATTGCTGATCTACGCGTTTATCCACACACCAAACAAATCCTGCAGCAGATGTAGGAATTAAGTTATTTTATTTAGCTGAATGCATTTCATTTAATGATGGTTTTTATACACTTTCTCCGTAACCTGGTCACAGTCTTTAATGATGTTATCTGGCCATAAACTCAATTATTGGCTCTTAATGTGCCTTAATGTGAGTATTGATCACTATAAACAGAGATGGGGAATCATTTCATCTTGAACTCATGAAAATTATTACGTGCACAGCAGATTTCCAGACCGCTGCCAACAAAATGGACGGAACTTGTGGAGAGTACTTATCAATGTCCCAGAAGAGCTTTGGTTTACTTCAGTATTCAATTATATGCTTCCATAGCCAAACTTATGTCAGAGTCATGTATCTTGTGCTGTCAGATGCCATAAAGTCTTCTGTAATCATACAGCACCGTAGAATTATAAAGAGCTTTAGAAACTTGGTTAAAATCTAGAATTTTGGTTTCTGTCATGGAAACCAGATGCAACAGCACTGAAAATGTAAAACTGATATAATATCTTAAAAATACAATAAAACCGATCAATTGCAAACTAAAGATGCTTAGTTTTATACAATAAAGAAAAAATGAAATACACTTACATTCAAAAGTTAGTTTGTCAGTGCGTTTATTTATTTTAAAGAAATTAATGATTTTTTTTTTTTTTATTCAGTAGGCATGCATTGAATTGTGTGAGAGTAAACATTTATAATGTTACAAAAGATTTCTATTTCAAATAAATGACTTAACTAAAAACAACAAACATACATAACCATACAACATATAAAAATGTTTCTTGAGCACCAAGTCAGCATATTATATTGATTTCTCATCATGTGACACTGAAGACTCAAGTAATGGCTGCTGGAAATCCACCTTTGCCATCACATGAATCAATAACATTTTTAAAATATGTTAAAATAGAAAACAGTTATTTTAAAACAGTTATATTCTGCACTTTTGGCAATCAGACCAGGATGCTTATTGCACAGAAAAAGTGCAATAAATCAAATCATTATGTCAAGACTAATTGGGTGAAGTCATTTTTAGGAGACAACAAACTGTGATTGGTTACTTGGCCCCTTCTGGCGGGCTTTTGGCCTGAATACGCTGCAAAAAACTTTATGCTGACTTTAAGTCTGACTTTAAATGAGACTTGATGGAAGCAGAACAAGAAATAAGACAAGAGAAACTTTAGTTTCAGAGCGAACTGTGTGTTTAAATGCTAATCAGCGTCTAATGAAATTCAGCAAGACTGAGAGGGTGAAATGTAAGAAAAGAGGGCAATATATGTACGATGGTAATACTTTGACTTTCTCATTTTTTAGAACAGCTCTGCGGCTTGTTTTTTTGCAGTGTACTGCGGATAGGAGAATATGAAGAAAAATATGACTTTATTATCTTGTGGGGTATTCTCTCTTTGTGTTCTCCTTTTCCCTATTCGCTCTCTCCCAGGGGCAATTTAATCTCCATATGATGAGAGAGAGTGTTTGTGCTAATGTGTGTGTGTGTGTGTGTGTGTGTGTGTGTGTGTGTGTGCGCGAGTGTGTTGGCCAATTCAGGTATAATGAAAAGCATGCATCTCAGAGGCATATTGATGTTCAGATATTATGCACCTGCAAGATCCCAATTTACCACTTTATGCAGGAGATTTTTTTTTATCTTGTCCTTCCATTTATCCTTCAATATGAGATGAAGTCATCCCGCTCTCTCTCTTTCCCTCTCGTTTTGTCACTCTCTCTCCCCTCTCAGGTTAATGGAAATAAGGACTTTAAATCATGTCAGGCAGAGAGGGCTGATTCTCAGATAGATTGAATATGCAGGGCAGGGTGAGGCAGGAGAACGGCAGGTGCCTCGACAGGGCTGAAATGGGGTGCCAGCATTAGATGATAAGTTATGTGTTTGTACACAAGATGTTCTTTCTCTTAAATCTTTTTTTAGAAGTCATTATTATATGTTGTGCTTCACAAAAATATCAATTCCACTCAGATCAAACATACTCAAATTCAATCAAGTCAGAGAAAATACTTAAGAGTTAATTAAGTTATTTGCATGAGCTGTTTGTGTTAAGCATTTTAATGCCAAGGACTGACAAATGTGATGATTAAATACAGTGATCAAATGACTTATTTATTTGTGTGTGTGTGTGTGTGTGTGTGTTTGTCAAACGGTAAAAAAATTAACTAGTTAATTGCACATTTTTCTGAAATTAATCACGATTAATCACACCTAACATTAAAGTTTTTAAATATACTTTTATATTGCTACAATTTCACATTCAAACTTCAAATTAATGTAGAAACAACATAAATACAGTATATTTTTAATATTTGTTTAATGGCATCTTTTTTATGACTGAAGGCAAGTATTATTGATACCAATTCTACTGATGTCTCTAATATTCCTAATATTTAACCATTGACTACACTCTTAAAAATAAAGGTGCTTCACGATGCCATAGAAGAACCTTTTTGTCTAAATAGTTTCATAAAAACTTTTAACATCTGAAGAACCTTTCTGTTTCACAAAAAACAAAAAAAAAGTGAAGAAAAGTGGTGAAAGAAGGTTCTTCAGATTATAAAAAGGTAAGAAAGAGATTTTTGACTGAATGGTTCATTGTGGAACCAAAATGGTTCTTCTATGGCATCACTGTGAAGAACCTTTTAAGCACCTTTATTTTTAAGAGGGTACAGACATTCAACATTGAGAGTTATCAATTTTAACATTTATTAGACTTTAAAAAATAACAACTTCTAATTTAAGTGAACTTTTACCTGTGCCCTTCAGCAAGTAGGAAATATACAGAAATTGAATAAAGTTGTCATTTAATTTAAATATAGATGAATCCTTAAAGCTACAAAAGTTTTTGATTTCCTCTTTTTTTTTTTTTTTTTTTTTTTTTTTTCACAGCAGCTGGGCTATTAGGTTATTTGGCTGCTGTTACTTTAATAGCTGCCGCTGCTGAACATGACGCAGATCTGACACGCATGCTCATACGTAGTTTTATTCGCGCTTTAATGTGAAATGATACAGGCTACAGCGTGCGCCATCATATTTGTGTGTGTAATAGAAGAGCATGCGCAATGAGCACAGTATAACAGCTGACAGGACAGGAAAATTCATTTTTACTGACATATGGCCTGACAAGCTCTCATCTGACCACAGTTCACTGTTGTTCTGCTAAAGCTCCTTGTCACCTGTACCGTTTCCACACTTGTTTGACTAGCGCCTGTCACTAGAGGCGAAGTGGTGTGCACATCAGAAAGTTTCCCGTTAGATGTGCTCGTAAAGACGTTCTGTGTCTAAATAGATAAAATTCTTGTCAAGAAAAAAAGAGACAGAAGCTGCAGTTGTGAGTGGGGTGGCCAACCGTAGCCCCGACCCTGCGTTAACTGCATTTTATGTAGTTGTAAAGACATTTTGTTTAAAAATATAATAGTTCTGTATGTAATGTAAATGTAATAATTGGCATTTGTTTTGAAGTATTACAGTAAATAAATAATAATCTAATTGTAGCTATAGATAGATAGATAGATAGATAGATAGATAGATAGATAGATAGATAGATAGATAGATAGATAGATAGATAGATAGATTTTTGCATTAAATATTGGCCGAAAGCAACTTTTTCTAATGAATTTTTCTGACAATCCCAACTAGAAACAAAAATAGTAGAAAAAAAGTAACTGTAGTTGTAAGACATTTTTATTTAAAAATATAATAGTTCTGTATGTAATGTAATATGTAATGTAAATGTAATAATTGTCATTTGTTTTAAAGTAATAAAGTAAAAAAAATATTAATCTAATGATTAAAATGTAATAAATTATTTTAATTAAAACAAAAATTGAAATTATTATTAATTGTTCAAATCTATTTTTAATTTTTTTTTTCTTTTTTTTTAATTAAATATTGGCCGAAAACAGCTTTTTCTTCTGCATTTTTCTGCCAACCCCAACTAAAAAAAAAAAAAAAAAAAAACATTGTAGAAATAGTTTTCATTCAGAAATTGCTAATAGATTTCACAATTAATTATAAAGAAACAGCAAGTAACACATTGACTTAAAGGTGACATATTATGCCCCTTTTTTACAATATGTAATATAAGTCTCGGGGGTCCCCAGAATGTAATTGTGAAGTTTCAGCTCAAAATACCCCACAGATCATTTATTATATCATTTTGAAAATGCCTATTTTGAGTGGAAGCAGAAACACTCTATATTAGAGCATGTGTCTTTAAATGCAAATGAGCTGCTGCTCCCCAGATGAGAGCTCCGTCATTACAGCTCCTACCTGCTGAAAACATCTGTTTTGGTTCTGATTAATATGTTTATCACACTGAAATCATGCGTTTTAAACCATATTTGTTTAAACTTGTGATATACGGTTTTCTGAGAGCACACATCCAAAGCACACGGACAGAAAGCGGCTGTCACAGCATGTGAGTACTGTTCTCATTCACAAAGGTTTACGTTAAAAACACACAAGTTACAAAAACAGTCGGTTATGTCTGTGAAGGTAAACAGCTGGGAAATAAATCGCATGTTTATTTTAGATCTGTGTGGCAGCAGCAATATACAGTAAATAAATCAATAAATCCACTGCTCTGTTGTCTCCTCTGAGCCTGCGACTGTAAATAGTGTTGTGTGATCGTCTGTGTAGCTAAAGACAGAACAGTTAGCATGTTTTGCTCAAACTTTCGTCATGGCATTAGAGCTGGTACACCGTGGTCGCTTGCGAAATCAAAATGATGGCGCCGTGGGTGGAAACTTACAGATTAAGGGGCGGTAATATTATAATGAGATCCCTTTGCAACGTCACTAGGGGAGCGAGATTAGATAGCTCGTTTTTTCAGAGCTTGCAGAAAAAGGCTTACCAAAACAATGTTACTGGGTTAATCTTTTTCACGTTTCCTTGGTTGGTAGATGCACCGGGGACCTGATTATAGCACTTAAAACCTGGAAAAGTCAGATTTTCATGATATGTCACCTTTAAGTAGAATGACTTAAATAGTATTTTCTTTTAAAACATACTCCAATAGTCTTAAAACAAATAAAATAAAAAAAGACTATTGGAGTAAATTTATTTTTTTTTGCTGTGTAATACTGCCTTGGGCTCATCTAGGTTCGCCAAATGAACCGCATCAGGAAAATAGCCCTTTTTGTGAACCAAGTTTTGTGAATTAGGCAGAATTTATTGTTAAACTAATTTACATAAAAAGAAGGCGCCTTTGCCCTGAAATTAATGGCAATAATTATGCACTAATAATTATATCAGCGCATTTAGCACCTGAACTGAATTGCAATGTGTGTAATGAAAAAGATGCACATTTTCACACTGATATACCACACACAAAGTGTTTTTGGACAAAAGTGAAATGTAGTGATTTGTGTGAATCTTGATTTTGGACTCAGGTACAGAATTGCGTGCTCCATTAGACCACAGCCCTCTGATCTAATCATGTCTCCATGGTAACACAGAGAGGAAGCAAAAGCCGACAGAACACGTTATGCGTCTGTGTGCGAGATGTCACTCAGGTGCTCGCAATGACATGCTCGCTTCTGTGATGCCAGGAGCAGACGAACATTGCAGTCGCTCAGAGCAACGTGTCACTGTGGTTACACTGTGAGGCTGCATGAGTCAGCAACGTCCCTCTCACTAAACATGTTCTCATAAAATTGTACTTAATGTGCTGCTTTGCTCAAACACTCATTTCCTTCACACAAAGGTTCTTACATCTGAAATAGAGTCAAAACTGAAGGCGCTTCTATTTTAATGACACTTGTGCGCTTGAATGAATAAAACTCCCCTTAGCTTGTTCCGCTAATTTGACGTGAATGCATTAATTACATATGTGCATGATAAATTCATTCCGCGTTTAACATTTGGTGCTTGGTATTTGCGTGATGATTTTAAATTATGTATGAAATGATATCATGTGGAACATCTTGGGGTTTTTTTCTTTAATATATTTAATAAATCATTTAAAAATGTATTTATATTTATATTATATTTATTTATGGATTTATATTTAAAATCATATATATATATATATATATATATATATATAATAGACCATAATATAATTTTAAATATGAATCTATAATAAATATAATATAAATATAATTATATTTTAAATTATTTATACAATCTAGAAACAAATTTCCATTCATAAATTGATAGTAAATGTCAATTAATTATAAAGTTATATAAATAATGAAATTATATCAATTATATAAACACAGTATTTTCATTTAAAACATATTTTAAAACATAATTTATAAATTTATTTATTTAAAAGCATCACGCAATATCAAGCCCCAAACGTTTTTTTTTTTATTATTATTATTATTATGTATATAGATTTTTTTAGCAGCACTGAAGCTTCATTTTTTTTATTACAATATACAGTAGTCAACATTTGAAGTGGATCAAAACCTTTCATCAAAGAGTTGTCCTAAAACAAAAACAATACCCATTCTTGTCTTAGGACAACTTTGATTAACTTTTTTGATCCAATTCAAATGTTGACTACTATATATTTATTATATTTATTATATTTATTATATTGCACTGTTTTTCAGAACATATTTGTGGAAAACAGCCCACGTCATTGTGACACCCACAGCGTCACGTACGAGATGAGTCATTCTCCATCTCTCCATGAAACTGTGTCTGTCACAAAAACATAGACACATAATGAATTTTTTCATTTTTATGGCTTAATGCGAGGAATGTTCCTCATATGATTCACCAAATGCAGTTTTGGTGGGGTAAGAAAAACATAAACTGTAGGGCAAAAATGTAGCCTAGATAAACAACTAATAATGGTAGATCTTCCACTGAAGAAAAAAAGTCTTACAGTGCGATTTTAAATTGTAGTATGTTGTAGTTTCTATAAAATTGCCAAATTCACTCACATCTGGCACCTAATTAATTTTGAATTCTTGCATATGTATAAATACTTTACCAATACATTTGCATTTGTTTCTCATCTTATGGCTGCTAAATCTCAGCTGTCATTCGTGGTATAGAGGAAGTGTCCTTGTATGTCAGACACTCAAGCCTCAATCAAATTGTAACATGTTATTTCCCTTTACAGTTGCTTGGAGAGGCAACAACAGACTGCTGACAGCACAACTAATTAGAGGGATCATTCAGGGAGAGACTCACAAAAGAATGATTGTCACTCCCTTGTCCTCTTTCTCACTCCTTCTCCTGCTCACGCTCTCCTTCTCTCTGTTGTGTCGTTCTCCCTCTCTGTCTCTGTCACAGGTCTGGATTTGAGCAGTATGTGGAGAGTGGATATCCTCAGTACCCAGACAGCTGTCATGGTGAGTTCCAGACAGTCCGAGCTGACTTGCTCCCAGAGATCATAACTCATTCACACCATTATTACATCCCTACTACAACTCCACTTCTGTTCTGAAAACTTCCAGAACTCTAGAACCTCTCTGAGGGAATCTCATGGAACATGTCAGGAACATGTCTGGGCCGTGTTTCTCTCCAACAAGAAAAGAGACGAAAATAAATCACATTTTGCAACGTGATGTTTGTGCATTGTGACATTTTTTTTATGACAATTAAGCACCTCTCCCTAAAATGGCATATTATTTAAATTCTTATTCATAGGATTATTTACTTGATGATTTTAATTAACTATAATGTATACTATAATATAATGTACTCTCCATTTCAAAATTGACTTTTATTCAGCAAAGATGCATTAAATTGATCAAAAGTGATGTAAAGGCATCTATACTGTTCAAATAAATGCTGTTTTTAAGCTTCCTATTCATCAAAAATCTTGTATTATTAGAATCCCACATTAGAATGATTGGATCGTGTGACTAGAATAATAGCTGCTGAAAATGTAGCTTTGCCATTCAAATTATAAGTTATTTAAAATTCTACTGTCTAATTAAATTCTAATGTCTAATAATGTAACAACATTACTGTTTTTACTGTATTGTTTGATCATATAAATGGTGAGCATAAAAGACTTCTTTCAAAATTATACAGACCCAAAACTACTAGTTTTTTACTTATATACTTATATATATTGTGCATTACATGAATTAATGAAATGTGCTTCATTTTTAATCTTTAATGAAATTGATGTCACAAAAAAAATCAAATGCAAAAAGAAAATACTTTTTTCTCTTTTCACATTGAGGTGGACATTTTCTTTGTGAGATTTTATTTATTTTATTTTAATTATTTTCATTTATTTTATTGTTTGATGCATTGTGCCAGAGTTAGCCTACTGCTAATTTTCATCAGCAGTCCCATATATAATAAATTAATGTATTGTGTATATTCTTGTGCTGTAATTCCAAAAAAGCTAAGAAATTAAAGTGATCCATATTATATAAAACTGCTTAACCATAGTAAGATCGCTTTAATGCATGGACTCGATTGGCTTATTGCTTTTATACATCAAGGCAGATGCAATATATTACTATAAGACAGCACTGTTGAACAAATAATTTGATTTATTTATAGTAAAAAAAGAAAAAGAAACAAGAAAGGGTCCCACTTTATAGTAGGTGGTCTTAACTACTATGTACTTGCATTTAAATTATTAATTTGGTACAATGCACTTATTGTGTACATACATGTTTTTACATTATACTTATATTTAAAAAAATAAAAAATAAATACCTGCATGTAACTGCATCTGTAATTTGTTTCTGTACATTGTACTTATTTTCTGATGTAAGTACATAGTAGTTAAGGCCACCTAATATAAAGTGGGACCCATTAAATTTCATTAGACTGACTGTTGATCTTATTCTTCTTTTATTCTTTCTGTAGATGTCTTAGCCACGACTCGCAAGCAGAACCCTGCGGTGGACTCGGCGTATGGTCAGTGCACTAATTCAATCACATAAGCTTTAAATTCAGTCATTCAAATTGCTTTAGTAAATGGTTACACTTTGTCCAGCCATAATCACAGTCATGTTCATATTCATTGACCATTTTAAAGCAGAAATTTTATGGCCAGCCATTATATTCTGAAAAGTTGGGTCTTATTCAACAATAGGCACAGATTGCTATTATTTTTCACATTGTGTCACTGATCTCTTGGTGTGAATATTACATCATTTTTTTTTTTTTTTTATCCGACAGTTTGCTTTTCACGCACACGTGCATAAATCTTCAGTCTGTCCCGTTCTGACCTCTGAGCAGCTCTTACAACAGCTCACAGAGAGGTGATAGTTTCCCAGATCAATAGAGTCTGTTACACAAATGACCCGCAGTGAGTCTGCAGGCTGCAGATCTGGACGGCAGACAGAAATGTCCTGCAGGGCTGTGGGCCGTATCAGAGAGCCCTGAGCAAGAGCTTTGGAGCAACAACTGAAAATCACGATCTGACAAATTAATTTTCTCACTGAGTGGATGTGTGACGGTATGTCTGTGTGTGTGTGTGTGTGTGTGTGTGAGAGAGAGAGAGAAACAGAGGGTGTGTATGTTGTGATAGACTGTGCATGTGTATGAAAGATATCGAGAGAGAGAGAGTGTGTGTGTGTGTTTTGGAAGGAGAGAGGAAGCAAGTGAAAGAGGGAGGGAAAGTGTGTGCGCATGTTGAAGAGAGAAATAGAAATGTGCAGGGTTTGTTTTTCTTTTTTTGCACACTGTATTATATTTCAGACAGCCATGAGCTAATACTAGCTGACAGCTGGCCTGTGTGTGTGAAAGTGTGTGTTAACATCCCTGGGTGATGTTGTCTGGTTTTGCTTCTAAAGCGTGCCAGTGGATGCAGTGTGATCCGGGTCAGAGCGTACAACTATTGTACCACACACTATGTACTCTGACTCTCTCACACACACATCAGAGCTCCCCGTCCTCTGTGGATCATACGAAATATCCAGTATATTTCTCAAACTCCTTGTATTACCATCTGGATTAGTCACATGAGGTTATTAGCACAGATGAGTTTTAGTAAATAATAACATTTCCAAGTCACCTGGTTTGTTCTGTTCTAATCTTTAGCTAATGAAACAGTGCTACTGTTTTCTGAGCTGACTATAGTGCTAGAATATTTCTAAGATGGCCTGCAATCTCTCCATCAGCCAGTTAGAGAGAAGTGAATAACTCCCTGGTGGCCCCCTACATTTTCTTTCTGTCTGTTTTTACAGTATTGGAGGAAAGGGAGAAAAGGTAGATAGGTGATGGATGGAAAAAAGGAAGAAAGGAAGGTTGGGAGGAAGTATAATAATAAGGATGGAAAGAAGAATAGAAGAGAGGAAGGAAGTGAGGAAGAATAGGTTAATAAAGCAAGCATAGATTAAAGAAGGAAGAATATATTAATGAAGAAAGGATAGATTTGTGATGGCAGAAAGACTAGATTCATGAAGGAAGGAAGAAAGAAACAGAGCAAATTGATTAAGGAAGAATAGATTCTTGAAGGTAGAAAGTATAGATTCATGATGGAAGAAAACAGATTAATAAAGAAAGAATAGAATAATGAAGGAAGAAAGAACAAACAGATTGATAAAAGAAGAATAGATTCACAAAGAAAGAATAGATTAATGAATAAAGAACAGATTCACAAAGAAAGAATAGATTCATGAAGAAAGAATAGGTTCATTAAGGAAGAAAGAATAATGAAGAAAAATAGATTTGTGAAGGTAGAAATAATAAATTCATGATGGATGAAAGAATAGATTCATGAAGAAAGAACAGATTCATGAAGAAAGAACAGATTCATGAAGAAAGAATAGATTAATGAAGAAAGAACAGATTCATGAAGTAAGAACAGATTCATTAAGGAAGAAAGAATAATGAAGAAAAATAGATATGCGAAGATAGAAAGAATAAATTCATGATGGATTAAAGAATGGATTAATGAAGAAAGAACAGATTCACAAAGAAAGAATAGATTACAAAAGAAAGAATAGATTCATGAAGAAAAAAGATTCACAAAGAAAGAATAGATTAATGAAGAAAGAATGGATTTATGAAGAATAGATTAAGGAAGGAATGAAAAACCCTAACCCTAAGGAAAGTATTCTAGATCAAGAAAAAGCATAGAAGGAAAGATTTAAGAAATGAAGCAGAGATTGAAAGAAGGAAGAAAGGACAGAGATTAAAGAAGGGAGGAATGAAGGACATGAGAGAGATCAAAGAGGAAATAAAGAAGGCAGAAAGGAAGGAGAGAGAGAGGATGTGAGTGTGTGATGGGCTGCAGTGTCATGGACGTGTGGGTTGCTGGCCGGCGTGTCCCAGTGCTCCTCTCTGTGAAAGAGCACACAGTGGGTGCACACTTTCAATGAGCTTCCCCACCGCTTCATTCAGCCTCCACAGCTCCTCTTCCAGCCGCACTGCAGCTTCTCACCTCACGCTGAGACAAAGCCTCCCACTGCACCTTGGCACGGTAATTAGAGCTCTACCTGCATTCAAGAGAACTTATTACATCCTCAGAACTCTCGCTGTCTTCCCACTGCTTGATAAAGCCATCCCATTGTGAAAGGTGGACCAAAATTCCCACAATGCACCACTGTTTTCCGACAGCTCTTTTCTTCCGGCACCCTTTAAATAGAATGGAAATGTAACAATAATAAAAGCGTCCCATGCGCCAGCCCCGAGCTCCCCTGGGCCGCGGCCACTGTGTGGCACAGATGGCAAGATGACAGGCTTTATTTAGAGGTGGGCAGGCGGAGGATGGGCTCTGCGTTTGGCCCCGGACAACCGGCTGCTGCTGATGAGTACTGTGTGCCGCTACATTAAGCATTAGTCTAGTGATGGAGCTCTTCACAGCAGCCCGAGCCAACGGGACGCTGAGTCTTTCAGACAGAGAACTCCGCAAGGTCATTGGTACTTAAAGTCGCCAGGGAACAAGGACAGCTAAATCTCAGAATCAGACTTATGAGGACATTCTCAAAGTATGTGGTCCGCAAGTATGTTTAGGATCAGCACTTTGTGGGGGAATGGATGGAAAAGGAGAAAGGGAGGGGAGACTGTTCAAAAAGAAGCTTCTGTGAGATTAGCTCAGCTCAGATCAAATGCCTCCAAGTCCAAGTTTCGATTCTGCAATACTCTGGGGCTAGAAATTCATGCGGTGGCACAGCAAAACAAAGAAAATGTTATATTGATTTTGCTGCAAGAAGATGTTTTTTTCATGTTTTACGTGATTTGTACTGTGATTTCTATAGCACCCTTCACATAAGCTTTACAACTTCTGAAATCTTTTACTAAGATATTTAAAGGGATAGTTCACACAAAAATGAAATTTACTTACCCTCATGTTGTTACAAATTCGTATAACACGCTCAGCAGGAATGCAAAAGGTGTTTTTTTTTTTTTTTTTTTTTTTTTTTGTCTTTGTCTTTGTCATCCACTCAATGAAAGTCTGTGGGGTCCAACATTGTTGTCAGTGTTAATTCAGTTGTATTAATATTCTATGATATTATTTATTAATATTTAGGAATTACTTTTTTGTTAAATTTTCAATTCAATATTTTTTTTATAATTTTATGTGCTTTTGTCATTTTTATTAGTTTTTGTTTTTTATATTTCTTACATTACTAAAACAAAAAAAATGAAATAAAAATTAAAGTAATTTTACTTCAATTTAAGCTTATATTAATTCAGTTTAAATACTTTAAACTATTTCATCTCAGCTTTCTTTCAGGTAATAAAAATGATACTTGATAGTTTGTTTTATTTAACAATAACAGCATTTGTTGTTTTGGTTCCCATCGACTGTCATTTATATGGACAACAGTGCTTCAAAATATCTTCTTTAATCTTCTGTTACTACTCCCATGTTACTTCAAACCTGTATGACTTTCATTCTTCTGTTGAACATAAAGAAAATATTTTTAAGAATGTTTTAGAGGTCAGTGAGGTCCAAAACAACCACATTGGACCCTACAGACAAAGAAGATCTTATTTTGTGTTAGCAGAAGAAAGAAAACCATAAAGGTCGTTAATTGACGTGAGAGTGATGACCGAATTTTCATTTTTGTGTGAACTACCCCTTCACTGATATTGTACAAAATGGAAGTATGTTGAACTCATATATTTAAATGGGTGTTTTCCTGATTTAAAATGCATTTTATGGATATTTCTCTTAAGTAACTTTGTTGCCCCCTTCCAATACAACCACAGGAAAGACCTCACCCACAAGCGCCAGCACAACCAATCAGGGGCCAGCTCTGCCTAAAGTCAAGAGTGTCTCTGAGACAGGTACCCGCCCCGAGGAGGGGAGGCGGGGAGGGCAGGGTTCTCCTGACTTGAAGCCAGGCAGTGTGGAGATGGAGGGTAAGGGGGTGGGGAGAGGCCCTTAGCCCGTTGTCTGTCTTCTAGCTTCCCTTTTTTAAACTTTTCTAGCGCTGTATTGGATTCCGCTGCATGACCCCACAGCTGCACACAACACAAAATACACTCCCAAAGAAACAAAAATAAAATAATCCCAAAGAATCAAAGTAAAGTGCACACTCATACACACCGACTTGGAGATGCAAACAAATTCTCTTTCCTAAAAAATCCCTTTGAGTCAGGCAATCTGCGAGTCTGTGTTCATCGCATTCGACCTTCCCTGTTGTTCCTGCTAGACAAACAAAAAGAACGAATTGTCTGCAGCCGTCTTTGTTGATTTAATACATTTAAATCTGCCCTACATCTCCAAAGGTACTTTGTCTGGTTTCCACTCATGTGTCCCTGGCTGAAGTTCGCTAGAATCCAGCAAAATGATCATAAATCCTCCGCCTGCCGCTATGATCATCCACTCAGCCTGTAATGAGAAACACCAGCAGTCGATTAATAAGCAGCGACTACAAGCCCGCGGGCAGACGCCGCCTGATAGAAATTTCCAGCGTGCAATCTATTCAGCTGCTCGGTCAAGAGCAATCGTACGTTCGTGCAATGAAACGACCCGCAGACAGGAACGGTTCGGCGGTTTAGTCACAACGCACCTTATATCTCCCTCTCTTCACCTCTCAACTCATCCGTAGATTTCAAGATCCCTGTTGTTGAGAGGTAATGTGTTAATACACAGAATATTGTGAACCTCAGAGGGGTGATGGTTTTTCACACCCTGCCTTTATGTGGCATTATTTAGTCTAGCTGATTAAATTAAAATTATACAACAGCTGCTTCCAGTTAAAGTACAGTTTCTTATCTGTTTTCGGCAGAGTATCTAAGTAGTTCTGAGTAGATAGATTGTCACACTTTGTCTTTCAATGAAAATATCCTTTAAATTTAATCAATATTTCGTAATGTTGTATTTATTAATTTAAATAAATATAAACATTTTACTGTACTAAAATATTTGATGAAAAAATAAAGTTAATATTAAAACATTCTATATATTAAGTTAAACATGTATTTGCATTTATCAAAAATGTAAAACTGAAATAATTTTATGAGTACACCATTATAATTATACCTTTATGCTTTATTCATTGTGAGTGTTTCAAGCATGTTGTCACAGAAAGAGCGTATTCTTTACATGCTCTTTTGTAATTTTGTGCAGATGCAAGCTGTAATATTACGTTAATGTTTATTAATCTCATTAATAGGATGTGTTTGAGTGAGTTAATTGATCCCGTTAGAAGAGCACTTTAGTTTACCGGTGTTCATTCATCGTTCAAATTCAGCTCAAGTGGTTTATTCAGCAACATTATTGACTTTTATTGGATCTTTCAAAAGAGTTGTATAGATTTTTCCTCTTCAAAAACATTGTTAGTGCATTGTTAATGTCTGGTAATATTTTTTCTCCTTTATATTTTTGCAAACTGTGTCTTTTATTTCAAATATTCATTGTATATTAATAATCTTTATGATATTTTCATGTCATCTCCATTTTTACGAAAAAAAAACCTATATTAACATTTTTTTGTCAGTAATTTCATTGACCAAATTAAAACTCATAGCTAGATCTCAATTATATGAGCTGTTAGTTAAAATGTAATTTGCTAATGATTCAGTCTTTACCTTTATTCACAGCCTGCGTCATCACGGTTTATTTTAGTGCACAGGGTCGGAGTCAAACGATCCATTCCATTCCTATGGCTTTAGGTAGTGTTGACTTAAGCATGCGTGGTTGAATGTCTCTCCCTCTATATATATATATATATATATATATATATATATATATATATATATATATATATATATATATATATATATATATGCCGCTTGTTAATGTTATTTTAAACACACCTTCTCGCAGGTCATTCACACACGCAAATAAGTTCTATGATGGCAGGGACTCTGGCCCTCTGATAATTTGCGTGAGTGTTGGAGGACGGACTGCCATGAGGGGGCGGGAGGATTCTAAAACTCATTAAAAAACAGTCGAAGATGAACTGACAATGAACACCGGCTGAACTCCGGGCTGAAAACGCATTCAGTCCTGCAGAGAGGCTATTAATACCACGGCAGGGGGAGAAACAAAGAGAGAGCCTGAGGTTTAGGGAGTCAGCGAGAGATGGAATCATGTTGAAATTGGGTGGAAGACATCGAGGCTTCCACATCGAGGAAGTGGAAAGATAATTGAAAAGGACGGAGTGAGAAATCTGCTGATTTTGATTCCAATCACACACCCAAACGAGGCTCCAGTAAAAAAAAACGCAATCCACTCAGCAAACGCAGGTGTGGTAACTGCTTTAATCGACTTTGTAGGAGCTCTGCTCCCGAAAAGAGCAAAGTGACGTCCTTCTCATTAAAGTGTTTCATTTGTAAATGTCACAGTCAGTCTGCCGCCCATGTAGCCAGAGCCAGGTAATAATGTCCATCACCAAAGGTCACAAAAAATAAATCCCGTTTTCCCTGAAAAATTCTCTTTATATCAAGCCAGCACATGCCCTGACACATGCAGACTCGACACACAGGCTATTAAATAGTGCACACACACTAGTTATTTCTAAATAACTGTGGGCTCATACGGTGCTCGGATTCATATAATGCGCTTCCTAAAACCCTCTGCCCCCCCTCTCCTTTTCCTTGCCCCTTCCCTCTCTTCCTCCGGTCCTTCTGACTGGAGAGATGTAGTGTTCTGTTAACCTGCCTGTTTTTTCAGACTAATGCTTCACCTTCTTAAGTTCTAAAGCCTCTATTATTTTCCCCCTCTGGGTTTAGTTTAGAGTCTCGTAAAGCCTGAGCTCTGTAGTCCGACTTTAGGATTATGGCCTTCAGCTTTTTTAGTTCTTCTAGAACTGACTGTCGCTTCTTTTTTTGTCTCAGATAGTTCATAATTTTCTTTTAAGGATTAGAGATACTCGAGCAACTCAGGCTTCAGAGTGAGGCTGTAGCGAGTTCGATTGTTTCCCGCATGCTTGTTTGCTTCTCTAGGGTCGTAAGATCTCTAGTTTGACCGGCCGCTGGCTTCCATTGAGTTTTCACATTTCTTTCCCTATCTGCTTGTGTGGTGTGTCAAATAGTATGTGTGAACCCACTGCATGAATCTAACGTCATCTCTCGATTGAAAGCGCGTCTTCAGTTTGCTGACGAGAAGAGTCGCTCTCTTATCAGAGACCTGCTTTATTCAGCTTTGAATGCATGGTGCATCGTATTATGCATGATGTTTTGAAATGTTATGTTCTGTAAAATGTGTTGACTTTTGTGGATTCTAAAGGTCCTTTCACATGATTCGCATCAACCTTATCTAGTGCATTGAAATCTACAGCGTTACCCCTGATACTGTCTTGCAGCCGAATGCTCAGACTTGTTCACTGCTGACCTTTCCAAACACAGCCAATGATTACTGGACAGTTTGCATGAAGTATCATTGCATGGATGGTATTGTGACAGAAATTTGTTATACAGCAACCTCAAAGGAATGTGGAATTTAGAGGGAAAAAAATTCAAACATAATTTAATATTTTGTTATTTATACATTTATTTAAATATCTAAAATAGATATAAAATGCCTTTTAATTTATTTAATAATAATAAAATAATAATAACCCATCAAAACAATTGCTTGGACTTTCTTTTTTTGTTCTGATATCTTATGCATGTTAACTTGTTCGTTTGCTAACAATATATGGTTTTTATATATAATCAACCATATATAATAAACCATATAATAATGTTTTTTTTCTTGCTACATAGCAAAACTCTTAATGTCATGACTGTATCCACATCGTTTCCATGTGAAGGTAAAAAAAAAAAAAATGGCACATGCGCTTCTGTTGAGATCAACCCCTGATGCGAGTTATGTGAAAAGGATTTAACTGATTATTAATTGTACTGATATGTGTGATCGCTATATTTTAAGAAGGATGCTAATGTCTAAAGATGTTAATAATGCTACTTTCATGTCAATTCCTGTCAAACCATTTACTTGCCAGAAAATGACTTCATAAAAGCTTCTGCAGAATCTATCAAATAGAGCATTTAGGGGACAAGAGCGCTGAGCTGAAAATGCAAATCTATTCAGATAGAATATTTTCTCATTTCCTGCATTCACAGATTCAGACTCGCTCAATTATTTACTTTTGTTTGCTGTTCTCTGTGTGCCTGCTCATATTGTCAATAATATTCCATCATGAGGTAAAGTAATACTCATCCATGTTTAATTTTCCAGCGGATTTTGCACTCCTGTGTGGAGATCAGATGATGTCAGTCACCTTTTGACTGAATTAATTTGCTCCCATTTTTGGCATTTACTTGGGTTGAACTAGATACAAAAGGGCTTGATTTCAACTTCTCATGGCCCTCTATAAAGCCGTCTGGAAAGTTTTACAGACAATGCAACATTGTCGAGCAGTGAATTTATAAAAGCCTCTCAGCCGAGACCCCACAGACATTCATGACTAGTTCTGAAGGCTGATCATTTCCCCAACTAGTACTACTACTAAAGAACCTCTTGATTTGAAAAAGCAATACCAATTGCAAAAAAAAAAAAAAAAAAATCTGCGTGATTACAAGACCTGCACTCTTCCCAGGTTCAGGATCTCTGTATGTCCTGCTTATTCCACATGCAGCCCGAGAAAGATTATTTGTGACAGAATTGTTGCTTTTACATCAGCCCAAAAACACTAGACGTAATTGGGTAATCAAGAAGCGAGACTATTGAAAGCCCTGGAAAGCCATGAGCTTAACACAACTAATTATTAACATCTCCCAAAAACACCAAGTGAGTGAGGGTCAATATACATAACATATTTAAATAATTTCAATATACATTTCCGTATTAAATGTGTGATGGAAAGGTTCTATAGATGTTAAAGGTTCTTCAAGGAACCATAGTTGCCAAAGAAGAAGAAATGGTATAGCCTCTTTAGAGATGAGATTATACCTCCTCTTCTTAGTGAAAGCAAAATCAAAATAAAAACAGAGAACTTTAAGACTTACATAGATGTAGTCCCCCAGGAAAAGGCAGTTTTCTTCTCACCTTTGTTCTGAGATAAAGAGCATAAACTGAACAACAATAGCCCTTGAAGCTCTGTGACTCCTAGTATCCCACTATCACCAAATGGGCCTGATCTATTCAGTGATATCAAATTTATGGTGCATAAAAAGTTCCATTCCCGAGCCTTTCAAAGGCAATCAGCCACACACAGAGAGCGAGAGAAAAGGATAGACGCCAACAAAGCATTTAAAGAAACAAGGGTTTGTGTGTGAAAATGTTAAAGGGATAGTTCACCCAAAAATGAAAATTCTGTCATTGCTTAGCTATATAAATTTCTATGGACAAAAACATTCTTTAATATACCTTTTATGTTCCACATAAAAAATGCAAGTCATACAGGTTTGGAACAACGTAAAGGTGAATAAATGATGACAGAATTCTCATATTTGGGTGAAGTATCCCTTTACAGAATAAAAAAATCAAATAATATTTCTCATGTTTTTACCAGTAGCCTACAGCAGTTCATTTAATGATGCTATACTCATAGGTGATATTTCATACTTGTTCACTAATAATAATATTATTAGTGCTTCACTAATAATAAAATTCTGCCATCCTAATGACTTTAGATAAAAGTCCCATCTAAAAGTAATTTATATATAAATTTGCCATTAAAAAGGCCTTTGTCCAGCAAGTTTCTCCATATTTCACAGATAAACAAGCCTGACTGAAATTACGTGTGTTCTGAACATGGAAACTTATGCTGCAGCTCTTGCAAAGGTTCAAACAATTTCAGCCAAAACAGAAGCCGTTTTAATGTCATTATTATATAAATGGTGATAACCAAATTTTACTCCATTTCTTTTATCTTAAATGAACGTTAACTTTGGCAGCCCTAGTATATACACGCTTATATTTTAGCAGAGCTTTGAGAGATTGCTCACAAGTCTGCTTTCAATTAAACACTTTTTTTGCCCCTCAGCTTTTTATGGACGTCTCCAGCACTTCTTTCTCCCACTCTCCAGTTCTTTGAGAAGGAGTTACTAGGGGTTTGACAGAGGCCTACACAATCCCTCACACAGCCGAAAGGAAGATTGAAAGACTTAAAGTTTTCACCACTGAAAATCTGTCACTCATTTCTCCCCACCACTTCACTCTATCAACCTCTTTTCTTTTCACCCACTCTCTTACTCTCAGTACCATTCATTTTTTCCTCTCCTCTCCTTTCTCAATAAATCTGTCATTCTCTTTTTTTTTTTTTTTTTTTTTTTTTTACAGTAGTCATCGTCCTCAGTTTTCTCTATCCCTTTTCTCTCCTCTTCATGCTTGTTCTCTCTTTCTTTGAGTCAATGAGGAGTTATTGGAGTTTTGACAGAGGCCTATAGAATTCACAGCCAGGAGAAAGTGAAAGCACCTCCCTCTCCTCTCTTCCCCACCCACTCTCATACTTTCAGTACTACCATGTTCATTTTCATTCTTTCATTATTATTATTATTATTATTATTATTATTATATTTTTACTATGTACTTATTTTTAAATATATATTTATTTTTCTTTTACTTTCTTTCATTTGTTCCTATTGTTTTGTTTTTATTTTTGTGTATATTTTTTATATTGAGTAAATTTCATTTATTTATATTTTTAAATATTTTCATTTATATAAATTTTGTCTCTCTTTCACTCTCTTCTTTTCTCAATAATTCTCTGTGCTCTATCCTTCTACTTTCTTCTTTTTTAATTTTAATTGTCTGTTTGATTGTCTTTTGGCAAAGTTAGGTCTGTATTATGCCTGTCCCTGTTCTTCACATATTTATGCTATATTTAGCCTCTGTTCTGCTAAGATTCTTTAGAAGAGAGATAAGCCGGCAGCTAAAAACGCTTATATAGTGTTTTTTTTTTTTTTTTTTTACTGATCATCATCTTGTTTGCATGGCCCTGAAAATAACTGACCCAATTACAAAGTCAACTAGATATATATTTAAAGTAGCACTTTATGTATTTTATCTGTGTAGTTTTTGTGTCAGTGAAAACTCTACTATTGCATTGTTAGCTTGAATATAAACTGTGGTGCTACAAAATGTTGGCATACATTCAGCCTGTCAATTTATTTTGATACTGATTTAATATTAAGATTTGATATCTAGTTTGTGGTTTAAAAAAAATTATCTTTGGAGGTATGAGTGTACTGTACAAAAAGCTGCTGAGTCATGAAAGAGGACTACAAACCTGTTGTGACACTAAAAGTGTGTGTTTGTGAGTCACCTATTGCATAGCATATGCCGGGCCCTCAGTGCTTCCCAGGGGACAAAGACCTCAGTTTATAGACCAGCAGAAAGCAGACGAATGAGTCAGAGGAAGATAAAGGTCCCTTCTATTATTCATAACATCTTGAAATATATTTGCACATAAGTCTGTTATAGCTTGCAAGAAAATGAGGCAAACTCAGGCAGGTCTATTAGTAGTTTGATTCTTTTGTATGTAAACATTAAACATGTCAGTTATGATGCCTCAGAAAATCCATCTTATTAAAAGAACAACAACAAAACCGTTACGTGCTGTCAAAAACTATTCTGTGAGACATGGAGATGTACGCACACTAGGCTACTCTTTTAGAAGTTTACTTAGCTATAACTCATTCTGGTTTGCATCTATAAACAGTTAGGCAGAAACATTTTTACAGGAGAGAATTGAGTTGGCGGGAAGCTTTCCTCCTGTTATAGCTAGCAAAGCACAGTTGCTGCTCTGCTAATGTGTTTGTATTGATGCCTGAAGGAAGATTATCCTTGTTTTTCTCACATAGAGTTATGCATTCATAGTTGTATTTTTGCTTGCAGCAGCTAGAAAAAGCACAATAGCATCTCTCTCCCTAACTCGATAACTCGATAACTCGCTAACGGTGGTCCACCCACTCTGTTCCTACACTGTGTTGTGTTTGCCATTGCTGTTCACTGACGTGAGCATCAGTGAGACTTTGTTGGCCTTGCCAAAAGTCTTAAGCAGCTAATAAAATCTTTTAAGCTATCTTTAGTTTTGGCTGTCTACAGTCTGCAACAAATGTTGCCCTTTAGACAGTTTCATTTGATAAGATAAAGGTACAGTATAGTAAATTGCCATGTTGCAAAGTTTTTCAACAGATATTTGAAACTTTTTCCATGAATATCTTTTTATTATTTTAAAATAGGGCTCAAAATAAGAATTTAGTTCCTGTAGGTTAGCAAGTTACAATTAGCAAGCAGCATTTATTCTGCTATTCTTTTATAAAGCTTTAACTTTACTAGGTTTATTAGTAATCTAGCTGTTATTTATTATTTGTTCATTTATTTTCATCTTTGTATCCATCTATTTATCTTGCTTTCTTTCACCACTCTTCACTTTCACTGGCTGTGATGTGTAAAAATAAAACATTGGCTGCTTTTACAAAAGTAGGACAAGCCATTTTAAATGTCCCGCCCAAATTTCCAGTTACAAAACATTAACACTGTAAAGAAATCTGTGCTCGTCAAGTGATTTCATGGGGTCTTTGATGTTGCATTAAAATTAATCAAGACGTAACATTTCGGTTCTTAGCTGACACTTTTTTACCAAAGCAGCTTACAGCTCAGTGTAAAATACCTCTCGATGTAAAATACCTCTAACAGCAGATTTACCGTTTACTGCCTCTCTTATAAATAAAGAAGAAACAGAAAGAAGAACAGAAAAATGAGAAAAACAAGGAAAGGCTGACTGCGCAGATGGCAGTGGGAGTTACTAATTATCTGAGCATGCACATGTTAGCGAAATCACCTCTACCCTCAGCTCATTAAGACCGTAAGGTGGTCTGTGCATTCATTTTAATTTGCAGTCACTGAAAACATATCCATATCATTTTCGCACCACCTTAACGCCATATGCAGCTCAGTGTAGAACAGCACAATCAGCTGTGAGTCAAGCACATAGCACTGCTGCTCTTGAGACTGTGGCTAATGAGAGAACCACTTAGCTCCCTACAAGACCATTAGAAATTGTTCTTGAGGCTCTAGCGTTATTTGATGTTGAACCGATGAGCATTTGCAGATTGATTCAGAACGGCCCGCTCAGCCAGCGCTCTGCTTTGTTTGTCAGCAGTTTCTAACATGAATAGAAGTCTACTAAGAACTCTACAGACTCTCACACTGTTAAAAGCTAACCTAACTGGCACCTCGCTGTGTCTTTACAGTGCACTCATCTTGCTTTCTTCCCCTCTCTGCAGGAGTGCGCCGACCCCCTGAGGTAGATAAGTCCAACCACAGTGTTCATTACACTCTGCTCATTGCGTGCGTCCTGGTGGCGTTTGTCCTGGGAGCTTTCCTCTCTGGATTCCTCGTTTCCTGTTACTGCAACCACAACGTGAACAAGACCAAAAGGCTGTCGAAAGATCCAGAAGCACCAATCCCACATGCTCTATCCCTGCGCAGCCTGGCCAAGCTAAACGGCTTGCTGGAGAGCCAAAACAAGGACGAGAAGCTGGAGGTATCTTCACCCAAACTCTACAACTCTTTCTTTGCAAATGGAAAAGAGCAGGCGCATCGCAGGAATGCCCATCATGCTGCCATGACAGAGCTCATTCACCCACATCATCACCACTCCGCGGAGCTCTCCGGCCTTCCCACGCCTGATTCAACGCCAGAACTCCCGATCAAGAGTATGAAGGCCTTCAAGAACCAATGGGAGAAGAATCAAAACTGCAATAACGCTAAAGAACCCAAGTCCCATAACATGGGAGCGTCTCGGCCAACCACTGGAATGCAGCATCAGATTTTCCCCTTCTCCCAAGGACTGACCAACGGACAAGTACTAGGTAGCTCGGCGCACATGGAGGAACGCAAAGTCCACAATGCAGAACGTGTGGCAAGCCAGCCATATCACTGCTACCCACACAAGATTGTGGACGTCACCTCGCTTGATGAGCTTCTGAAACACATCCACGAAATCAATGTGGCTACGGGCAAGAGTCCCACTGTCCTCACATCGTCCATGTCAGCCAACGCTGGACAAATGGCGTTTGCAAACCGCGTACAGCCGCAGATCCCAGAAACAGAGTCTGCACCATACTACAGCTCCTCCACGCTTCCTCGGGACAGTCTTACTCGCCGCATGGACGTCCCACCAGAGATTCCTCCCCATCATCAGTCAACTCTGGAGAGAGTGTCCCGTCACCCGTCTCAACGCCACTCTTTGATAACTACTCCCAAGATGCCTAGCGGAGGCGTGGTGCCACGGCAGCACAGCTTCAACCAGCGCAGCGCCCATCAGCCTCTCCTGCTCTCCCGAATGAACTCTAACAGCAGCAGTTCGGGTTGTGATGTACGGCACCCACTCATCCCTAATGGATACCTAACTCGCCAACACAGCTACAGCGAGCAGCCAGAAGTCCACCGTGGAGCTATTGTCCGTCGGACAGCCTCGCTCAAGCCCGACGTCCCGCCCAAACCGCTGTTCATCCCTGCTAGCTCGCCTGTCAACCATGCAGGGAAGTTCAACTACTGAACGACGAAGAAGAAAAGCCTGTGGTTTTTCATAAAAAGGCTACTCGACCTCTCAGAACTGATTGTGGTCATGAACAGTTAAAAGACTGGATGAAAAACTTGCTTTTATGGGGAAAAAAATCCTCTAGAGATTGGCTGCCAGTGTTGTCGACTTTACATATGAACTATGACTTGTTTTTCTCTGTTTCATGAATATATTTGTACCATATTGGTATTGCTCAGCTATTGGCCATTAGGAGAGGAGGAGTTACAGGAATCCACCTAGATTTAGGCTGCCACAGTGATAAGTGTGTGGCTTTACGGTGTTACTTTGGACCGTCTAGACAGGTGTCACTGATCCAAAACTCTGGACCTGAACTTTTATCCGAACAAGTGTACACACCTCGTTTGATATTCTGATCTTTTTTTTGCTTTGGCTTAACTATTCTGTTGATGTAGAGTTGATGAACTGTGCTGATTCCAGTTAGAAATGTATATATATATGCATGCGTGTGTGTGTGTGTATGTATGTGTATATATCTATATATATATGTATATGTATATGTGTGTGTGTATATATATATATATATATATATATATATATATATATATATATATATATATATATATATATATATATATATATATATATATATATATATATACACACACATATATATATACACACACATATATATATATTTATATATATATATATATATATATTTATATATATATATATATATATATATATATATATATATATATATATATACACACATATATATATGTATATATATATATATATATATATATATATATATATATATATATATATATATGTATATGTATGTATGTATGTGTGTGTATGTATGTTTGTGTACATATACATACTCAGTGTATGTATCTAGATTACTGAAACGGTTTAGCCCCCTCAAGTTCCTTCGCCTTATTTTGAAAGCAGATGTGCTGTAGAAATGCCCACACAACCTGAAGTGATCTCTGTAAAATCCATAAGCAATAATCTCCACCCCATCCTGTCCACTCCAGTGTAATGCAGTTATAATAATTCAAACTCAATAAAGTTCAATTCAGATGATTAAATATGGCTAGAGAAACAGTTACATCTGAATGCTCGGGCCCAAGTGAGGTGAATCAGTCTTAGTGTTATAAAGGAGATGTATGTATATACCTAAGAAGAATGTATTCTTTGTCTATACGCTGCAGAATCAATGTGAGGTGCTCCAGTATTTACCCTCTGTCTCCTCTGTTAAAATCATTTAATCGGTGAAAAGTGAATCCAAATTTTTAATCTCTTACAATGGAAACATCAAACACTGTGTCCTATCCAGGCATGATAAACCGATAAAGCTATCTAGTTTTTGTCATAAACCATCCCTGACCACTCTGTGTTCTATTATATATAGCCCCACCCAGAGTGAAATCTGATTGGTCTAAACTTCTGCTCCATAAACATCATTGGCTCTGCCATGAAGCAGTTTGACATACTGAAACTGGTCGCACCTGGATGGGACACGGCGTAAGAGTCCAGAATAAAAAGATCTCTTAATTTTGTCCTAAGTTATTCCTATATTATCTTAAAATGTATTGATATTAACACTAAAACTGTTTTGTGTAAATAGATGAACAATAACTAGCCAAATTTTAATTGTTTGTGTAAATTTGTGCCTTATTTAATATGATGTGTTAAGGGGGAAGGGGGAGGGGGGCAGAGTGGGAGAGGTGACATAAGATAAGGGCAAGAGAGGCTGTCATTTATCTTTTTATTTTTAATATTTGTAATTTTTTTTAAGCTTGGTTGTCTGTATGTCATAACTGTTGTAGATATATATTTCTAGATACTTTTGATATCCCCAGGCTGTGTGAGGCTTTTGCATTTTGGAACAGCATCTACATAGTTTTCCCTCCAAAGAGACATCTATCTGTCTATCTATCTGTCTATCTATCTATCTATCTATCTATCTATCTATCTATCTATCTATCTATCTATCTATCTATCTATCTATCTAATCTATCAATCTATCGATCTATCGATCTATTGCCCTATCACTATGTGAATCCTATCTACTGTTCAATGTATTTCTATCTATTTATCTGTCTATCGATCTATCTATTGATCGATCAATCATTCTATCTATCATTCTTTCTATCACTCTGTCTATGCTGTCAATTGTTCTGTGTATTTTTGTTCTGTGTTTTATCTCTTTTTCTTGCTTTCATGTTAAACTCAGCATTAGTTTAACCTCTTAAGACCCGAGAAAAAAGTTTTAGGAAAAAATTAGTTTTTTTCATGTCTTTACATTGTTTAGAGAATTAAAAATAATGCAAAAAAAATATTTAAAAAATGATATTTCATTCATAAGTTATGCTATGTCCTCGTTTGAGGACATTGGGACTCAATTTCTTTTAAAAAACAAAAAGACATGAATGAACATGCATAGGCAAAAACAATTGATTTTTTAAATCACCAATACATTTTTAGTTTTCAAGATTTTTTTTTTTTTTACCAAACTTTGTATAAAGATGATTCTCAGCTATGTTATAACAGAATGATTCGATATACCACTTATCTTTCTGCAAAATGTGTGTAAAATGGCCATAAATGGGTTTTCTCATTATATACAATGTATCTATAAACTAAATCTAATATGCATATTTTAGGGTTTTTGGGGCAACATATAATGAAAAAAGAAGTGTAATAATGGGAGTAATAATTGACAAGATTTTCATAATTATATATAATATTTCATAGAATATTGAAATATAATTTCTTTCCCTATTCATTTATGTCTCCCAAAAAGCGTAATAAACATGCTTTTAGTCCTGGTGTTCTCATATGAGGACATGTAGGAAATCAATGTCCTGTTTCATAACAGAAAGTCATATTTTGATTTGAAACCCCATTACATTTTCCTGAGATGTTGATTTATGACATACAATTTAAAAATTAGACCGATTTAAATGATAATTATAAAATATTATCATATTTCCATAAGAGTGTCACTAAATTAATTTCAGACATGTCTGAAGACCAAGGAGAGGGAGTAGTCATGGTGAAACATCCAATCATTTGGTATCTCTGAAAAGCCCTGAATGTGCTCTGTACAGGCCATCCAGACTTAAAACTCTGGCATGTATAGTCTCAGAGAAATTCACTAAAATATAATGTCCTCAGATGAGGCCGCAGGGTCTTAAGAGGTTAAGAATCTTGTGTCTTCACTGACAGGTTTGTTCTGAGATGTATGAAGTAAGATGTAAGATACGTGAACTTCTAAACTGCAGCATATCTTCAGATCTTATGTTTAATGGTGAGAGCAAGACTTCTTAGGCTTTGCACTCTGTTTGGAGGAGAGACTTCTGCGCGCGCGCGTGTGTGTGTGTGTGTGTGTGCGCTTCATGAGGCTGTTGGCTGTAGTTCAAACACATACCTCCCTTTGCTTTTCCCCAGTACTTCAGTCTGGCAGAGTAACTCAGAACAGTTCCTCTGTTCAAAGTCATCTTCATCTTCTTCTTCAGTCTGTCTTAAGACTCTATGATGTTATCGGCTTTTGCATAAATTTTTGGTGCTGGTCTGAGATGCAGTTTTTATCATGTACACTTGAATGAACCTTTCAAATTGGCTGCCTGTAACTGTGTGCTCTGTTGCCCCTCACAAAACCAAATGCAATGTCACATTTTAATAGACGGCTACCACATCAAATGCATCCCAGGTGGAAAATGGACTGAGGGTTGAATCCCTGCACTGTCCTCGATGGAAATCCGGAATGAGTAGACTGAGTGGAAAGAGACTGCTATAGTTTCTTTGAATTTCTATAGATATTATGATGGAAAGGGAACTCCGTGTGTCTGTTTTATCTGCTTTAACCATTGAGGTTTCTGTTATTGCACAGTGTAAATACAGTCCTGGAGTTTCCCAGGATTCAGTGCTCTGTTATGATTATTATTGGGCAAAGCCCTACGGATTCTCCACCTCTGCTTTTATGGAATACTGTTGTATTTTCCTTATAACAGAAATAAATGAAAGATCATAACATGCATATTGTTTTACTGATTGATCATTTTGCAAAGTTTGCATGCTTTCCTCTTTATCTGACACTTTTTCAGATGGCTTATGCATGTTTTGCAGCAGCAAAAAAAAAAAAAAAGCACATTTGGTTGTAGTCAAGGTCTCCAGGCTCTCATGATGAAAAAATACAGCTGATTCTGGTGTTGTTGGCCAACCGCAGCTGCACTACAAGGATGCAATGGATGATGTTTACCGTACCGCTCAAGGGCCAAAAATGACTTAATAGCCAATTAGTTCCTCTGGGCCCTTGAATTGAAGGGGAATATATATTAAAAGTGACGTCTATGGCTCTCTAGCCAAATTGGGAGTGCATGGAATTTATGCTTTTACTATAGTTACACGTTTACAGCATGGTTCTACAATACAATTAGTGGAAAAAAGTTAAAGATGTAGGTACTGCTTCTCCACATGAATATACACATGCCTGTTTCACACATGAAAATCCTCTACTAGTAAACGAGATGAGCTTTACATTTTACTGCATGCACGATTCTGTGTGCTTCACTTTCAAATTCAAGATTTTTTCCATTTCACTACTGCTTTCTCAATACCATCTTCCATGATTAGATTCGAGAGAAAATAAAGAGCATGATCTTGATCCATGAGACAGTGTACCTTGTTTAAACGGTGCCTGGTTCTCTGTTCATGTTCAAAAGATTCAATTCTGCTGCCTTCCCTGTTCAAAGGTTCTGCTGGCTACAGATCTGAGGAAGTTCTGAAGATGAACAGCACAGAATGAACTTGCTTTCACTGTAAATCTGTGTTATTTGCTCTATTGTTGTGGCTTCTTTGTCTTCTCATTGATTTAGCTCCACAGTGCCACATATTGGTAACATTAGTGCTTATCTTTGCTTTAAATCATTCCTGCCTCTGTAAAAGATTAATGAAAGTTCACCAGAATCGTTGATTTCACTGAGCTTCTTCAGGTCCAAAAGCAACCGCTCATACCCATCCAGCCAATGTAAGCAAGCAGAACCTGTTCGGTTTCCCACAGTTACTTGGGAATTGAGTTTCTCAAGAAAACAGCCCTTATGGGCATTCAACCTCTCACACCAAACTTTATTTATCAACAGATTTATGTCGTATTAAGTAATTTTGCAACAAGTTATGATTTTCTATCATACTGCTCTATGTGGTGCTCACTTCCCCTCTTCCTATCCATAAAGACTCTGGTGCAGATAAGTGGCTCCAGATTCAGTGGACACACTATAACTCCAGGTTGTCTGACAGGTGGAGCCGAACAGTCTCAGTTATTACCCACAGTTCTTAGTTCAGTACTCATCAGGTGTCATCAAGAGAGCTACTACCTGATATCACCCCCATGAGAATCATCACATTCACACCAGAATACACCTTCACGTCTCCTGGTTCTCCTTCCATCATTTTATTTAGCTCTCTCTTGCTTTCACTAGTTGGCTGCGTTTCTCTGGCTGGTTGTCAGCGCTCTGAGAGCGAGAGGGCATTAGAGAGATGTATTCTGGGAGATGGAATGAACGGTTTTCATCTTAGAACTGTCAAGAGCAGCCCAACCTTTCTGTAGATAAGATTGCATGCGTTTTGTTGTTTGAGATATAGAATTTCATCATCGCTGGTGGAGAACAGCTATGGTATAGTCTGTTCATTGGATCCGAAGGAAAAGGGGGCCCACAAAAATTTCGAATTTTGGCGATGACCCAGAACCTGCTCAACATCTGCTGTTCACTCAACCCAGAAAGGTTTTTGTGAAAATGCTGTAGTGGTTTGTAGTGATATATTTGGCTGCTTGAGTTTGTTTGTCAGCGTATGATCTGTCTTTTTTTTCTGTTTCACAATAACACAGCTGAAAGGATGTATACAGAACAGTGCATGAGAATAGACAATGCTGACATTGCGACATGCAACTCTGCTGACTACATATGTTTGTGTGTCTGTGTGTGTGTGTGTGTGTGTGTGTGTGTGCTCATTGACTCGTATGATATGGGGTGCTATTTAGCTGTTGATGGATAACATTATTTTGCCCCTTTTTGGAGTGCTGAGGCTTTTCTTATTTTGATCACTATTGTTTATTGTTATATTTCTCATGGTATATAAAATCTGATGTGTCAAATACATAAACTAATAAATTCATTACCATAATGTCTCAATCTGAATAATTGGGTTGAGAATTTATTACCTCTTACCCATATAATTAACTCAACACCAACAGATATTTTATGTGATATTATATATGCTTAGAACAGATAAGAGCTTGAATATAACAAAACCAATATTGAATATAAAAATGAAATCTGAAATTCATTTAAAAAAAAATTGCATTACTTTCATTGTTACTTTTCTCTATCATTATTGCTTCATTTCTAACCTTGGTATCTTAATTTAAGGCATCTCCAGTAAATCCCTGCTACGCTTAGATTTGCTTTCATGTCTCTCTTGTAAAGAGTTTTTTTTCCCCTTCTCTTTCTCTGTATGCTCTCTTTTGCTGTTGTGTCTTTTTCTCGTATCTGTGAGATCATCTTGAAGCATTTAGCTGATAGTCATGGTTATGATATTGCTGCCGTGTTTGGCATAATATACGATGCTACACTCCTTCATTTGCATTATTTTTATTACAAAGAGATGGATGGTTCTGATATTAAAAATTCCTCCCATTTATTGTTTGTTATTATTGCTTTCCACTGAGAATGTGGGTTGTATCATTCATGTTGATACATAGTGTTTACTGTAAATGAAGAACGTTAAAAATACTCCTTGTTCTTTATGAAACTGAACTTGCTATTTTAGTCAGGCAATATATTATTGCTGAGGACTTCCACATAGACTGATGTCAGATATTAAGTATTTGTGTTTCCCCAGAGTAAGCTGTAGTTGAAACAACAATGCTCACCTTCAGTTATAAGTGGTTATCAATTTATACATTAGCTACAACAGTGTACAACATTGAATATACAGTACTGAATCACTCAACCGATTCATTCAAACTTGTTCAGGAACGTAACAAGTAAGAGTCTAAATGAACTGGTCATTGAATCATTTATTCAACCGATTCATTCAACAACACTGATTCAGTCGGGAGCGAGAGAAGTTATGAGTAAAGGCCCGTTCACACCAAGGACAATAACTATAAGGATAACTATAAAGATAACGATATTATCGTCCACACCAGCGGGCGATATCATCTGTTTATTCTAAGTGCACGTGCATCTGCTGCTTTAAATTCTCAAGCTCAGGACAGCAGGATTGATTCTGATTGGGCATCAATGTTTGTATCATTGCAAGCTGCATCAGAAGATGTATGTCAAAACAAAATTGTCTCATCTTGCTGAGCCAATTAGGAAGGAGATGTCATCACGCAATTAAAGGTGCAGAACGTAGCTAGTAGTTGAAATGGCTACTGGCATCCAAATTCAAAATACTGGAGAGAATTGTTTATCTAGCCTCTCCTCCTCAGATTTAATGCTCACAGGAGTTGCCAGATTGAGGATGCAACAGAAATTAGCGCAATTGACAATGAAAGATGTCAAGTTGATGAGTTGATTTTTCCACATTTTAAAATGCTTCTGTTCATAGATTTTTTTTTTTTTTAGATAAATGCAGAGGTATTTTAGGTCAGGTTGAATCTGCAATCTCTGACCCAGTTCATTTCGTGGCTTCCATGGCTGCAATACGCTGTGTTTTCTGCCACCTGGCAACCCAGACTGTCAAAATACTACTGGGTAAATTGGTAGTGGGTGGAATCACACAGACTAAAACAAAAACACACGTTCTGACATGGAGCCCACCTTTCAAAGTAGAATAATTGACTATAGCATTGTTTTTCAGAGAAGCAAACATGTGAACTTAGCATGATTCCTAAATATTTGCAAACATATGATGGTATTTTTATACTTTAGTACAGTCAATAAATTACATACAGCACCCATAAACCTGCACACAAAATCCTTCATTCCGAAGGGCCTTTTGAAGTGGCCAGTTTTTAGCACTTCAGTTTGGAATTAACCTTGATTGAATTGTTCTCACTCCAAAGTGCACTTTGGTGGTCGATTTATCCCGTTTTGAACACAGGGTTATTCATTCTGGCAAGAAGTATCTGTCTTAATGGGTGAGTCGCTGAATCATTTACTAAATCAATTTATTCAAAACATTAAAGAAAAACATTCAAAACATTTATTCAGTAATGAAAATGATGTGTTGCTAACTAAAAGCATTATCACGCTCGCGTTTGTGCTGCTGTTCTAAGTCAAAGCTGATCTATATGTACACTTATAGTTTGTTAAAGTGCACTGCCAGTTGAAATGCACTGCTCTAGAAGCGTAAAATGCACAGCACTGGTTTGTGTTCAGACTTATCTTTAATGTAACGGTGTAAGCATCTGTATCTTTTCTGAGTGTTTTAGCAGATTCTCGGTCTGGCTTCCCTCTCACAGAGACTTTTACATGCTACAGCACCGCAAACCACACAGCATTTGGATACATTTATACGAACTATAAACTAAAGAGAACCACATGGCTCCATAAGTGTGCTAGGAGACAGACAGCCAGTGGACTGTGTCCTCGCTGTGTAAATGGCTCTTCAGAATTGCAGCTACAATATGGTGTTATAAGACCCTCTACTCATCGCTGGCTGTTTGCCTAATTTATATTTAAATAGTTCAAGTCAAAAGAGTCATCGCCTCTTCTGGTTCATTCTGAATGAAGATAAATTACATATGCATCTGACAGAGTAAATAACCTCATGAGTGGACGTCCCCCAAAGATAGAGCACCACGGCATATTCTCTTCCTGTTGTCATGGTAACCTTGTCCCACTATGTCCTCTGTCCACAGACATATGGACAAACATGGCTGAGGAAAGCCTTCTTAAAATCAACAAATGCTTTTCTTTGCCCTCTATAACACACCTCGTCTCTGCAGTGATGCTCAGGGATTCTGATTTACTCTCTGAAAGCCACATGGATCTCAACCAGAACTAAGGGATTCCAGGACTGAATGACTAGAAGAGTTGCACAAGTAGAACATGTTCCTGAATCAACATTCCTTACTGGTCCTTGAGCAACATTTCTATTAAACCATAAGTCGTAAGTCAAGCCATAACCTGCCCTTAACAGCAGAGGGTAATGTTGGGTTGATATAAAAGTTGCTCTTAACTGTAAATCCGATTGACAAAACCAATAAGGATGCTGGTAAACTGGTAAAAACTAATAACGCAGGCTCATCCAGGTAACTGCAGTCAGAGCTATTCGCTTGCTGGGAACATTTTTTTTCTTCGTGGAAGCTTTGCGTTTGGTTGGCTAATAAAATATTAAAACTCACATCAATGTTCTCTGTACAAATATTAAATTATGTCATCCTGGTATCGTGGATTCACTCTCTCTTGTTTCATATAAATGCAGCTTCTGCCATTTTGCGACGATTGTTTTGTACACTGTAATGGACTGTAAGATAACTAACAAACTGGCAAGATTTTAAAACAGTTTCATCTTAAATCAATATCTTTTATCGCCATAATTATTCATGTGGTGAAATGCTGTGTAATAAGTAGTATGACTGTACCATATCTCTTAATGTCCGTCTAGTTTGAACTTGCCACTTGCTAGCAACTGCTTTCTTCATGGAAACTGCATTCAAATATTTCAACTCACACATTGTTTAATTTTGTGGCAATTAGCCATGTGATAAGTGGGATAATGTACATCCAGTCAGTTGTTATCACAAAATAAAGCCCTTCAGTCTTATACAAGTCTTATAAGCCTGTTGGGATTTATTCTGCGATTACAACCGGCTGAATGTATTATACTTACGTATCAGTAAATATTAGCTATTTAATTGTCATGCTTATTTCCTCTATTTTTACATTGAGATTTCCTTTTGCTGCCATCTTACACTCATACAGTTAATCTTTGAAAACACTAAAAAATGAATAACACTGTTAAATGTAATCGTTATAAATCTTAAAATGAATGTCCATTTTTCATACTGTACATTATAATGTGAAACCTGAATTCACAATTGATATTAGTTTTTAGTTTTAATTCATTTAGATTTCAAAATATTGGACTATGTTTTACAAGAAAATACTATCTTTCTACTTCAAATGTTTATTTCAATGTGTTACTTGCTATTTTTTGTAATTGTTTTGTGATTTTAATATAAATCATTTACCGGTTATGAGCTGTAACACAAAAATGAATTATCAGCTTAATTATTTTAATATTGGTGCATGCCTGTTTAAAAGGCTCATAAACTGGTCAAGCCGAGATTAGGTTTAGGGTTCAGCAAATACCATGACCTCTGTATAAAAACCATCATGTCTATGAGATGTCCTTACTAATATAGTGAAGCCAACACGTGTGTGTGTTGTGTGGGGAAGTCCCAGGCAGTAGTACAGTAACTGTTAGGTCAGTGGAGAATTATGTGCTATGTCTGGCATGTCCAGTATGCCAGACAGCCATGGCACACCCTCCATTACAGTCAAGACTGGTTTCATCCAGTTTTCTCTGGTGCCCTGATGCCTTTACTCAGCACTTTTACATAAAGACACAGTAACACACCTGCCTCTGCCTGTCACACTCACACATACACACACATATAAATACTCTCCCTGACCATCTCACTCTAAATTGGCAGCTTTCCCTGCCTACTTGCCCCAACCTGCTCGCCATGTACACCCTGCATCTGTCCCCCAGAAGCTTGAATGATTCCCAGCCTAATTAGCCACATAATCTCAGCCCACACACACATATATACACATTCTTCATCTCTCTACCCACTCCTAATTAACCTACAAAGCATGACCCCCATCCCAACCAACACACACACACACACACTCACAGCTTGCCGCAGACTGGCATCCGTCACAGCATCAGACAATCTAAACAACTTCTGCAGGACTCACGTACATTAGCAGCTGTCACAGGACATCTGTTCTGTCACCTGATGCCAGTGATTTTTTAGGTTTAAGTAATGGTTTGGTTATTTGGGAGAGATGGGTAAATTGCACCACTAATATTCCTAATTATCTTTCAGGATGTTTATCACATGAAACTAGAAAATAGGTCTGTCATTAACGATTATTTTGGTAATCAAGTAATCAGACGATTATTCTGACGATTAATCGAGTAATCAGATATTTATAATTAATTTTTTTGAGGTAATAAAAATAGACCACAGCTAACAATAGCCTTTAAAATTATTTAAAATACATATATAATAGCAATGAGGCAATAATAACTGGTTCAAACAGAGTAAAAACAACTCAAAAACAAGTAATTATATTTGATATATCGTTTTATATATTATATATAGTTTTATTGAACAAAACTGTAAAAATACATAATGTATTATAAACAATAGAACTAATGTACTATATCAAATGCCTGCAGAGGGCGCCAATGGCCTGACGATTGTTTTACACACTGCTGCGTGATCTAATATAATATTAATAACATTTCCTGTATTTGGAGATAAGTTTATTTTAACATCAAGTTCATAAACATAAATCATAGTTATCACTCCATCACAGACAACTGTATTTGAAGAAGTCAACTAAAACAGGGTAGCACAACTTACACACTGACACATCTTACCCCACTCTCCCCAACTATATTGACTGGAGGTGAGATTTATTTAATAAGTGCTTAGAAAGACAAATTGAATAGGCAAAAAAAGAACAGTATCAGTTCAGAGTCCAAACAAGCAGTGAGTAATGGCCTCTGTGCCAAGTTGTTGTTGGTTCTCGCAGGGTCCTATCTCATAACCCAGATCCAGCGTTAACTCCTGATACCTGTAATCACTGTTTGCCTCTCTCCTCACTCCCATTACAGCTCAGACTAGAGGAGAGGGATGGAAATAAAAGAGTGATCTGATGAATCGAGACCAGACAGATTGAATGTTCCTATCACAGGCTTTTAGAGGCGGTCTGCAGTGTGGTGGTCCCTGAGGCGGGCCCTGTTGAAGAGGCTTCGAAAAACAACCAGGTGCCTGGATTCCACAGACTGAAGTAATCCAGAAGCAGCACGAGACTTTCTAGGGTTCTTTCGCTTTTGCGCCCAATTAGCTCGAAATTCTAACGGGCTAAAAATGGAACAATCTGCCTGCGTATTCTTGAATATGAATTGCGACTATCAGTGAAAGATGGGGAGCATCTGGAGGAGAGTTTTCTTCCTGCTGTGTGTGTGTAATGGTGGAAGAGCACCAAAAAACATAGCGCAGGGAAGACATAAAGCAGAGAAGATACTGCTCTGAGACTCCCTTTCCGTATCTGTGGACAATGCAGGCTGGATTTCCAGTGAATGAGGAAGAAGGTCCAGACAGAGTGAGATAATGTGGTGTGTGAGGGAGCAATAGTTCACACCTCCTCTTGTAAACATTGTTCTTGTGTTTGAAGCTGCACTTGGTCCAACATAAAGAGAGTTTTGTGAACTGGCAACCACATAAATACACACATGTAGAAGAACTGAGACACAGTTAAGCCATAAAGTGAGCATTCTGTCATCATTTGGGCCTACTTCTGTATTTGGACCCCATTGACTTTCATTGATTTCATAAAAACAGTTTATTCCTCAAAGCATATTCTTGTGTTACAAAGAATAAATAAAGTCATACGGGTTTGGAACGCCATGAGGGTGAGTAAATGATTTTTCGGGGAACTATTTCTTTAATAAGATTAAATCCTTTATTTTCGTAACTTTTTCGCCCTCACACGCCCACCTGGTTTTGCTGACACTGCACCTGAGCTCTTTCTCAATGGCTCATGCTGACATTCAATTAGTCCCCTTAACCAGCGCACCTCCCCGCAGCTAACGACTCGGAACCACAATCTTGCACAAGTATCATTTCTTTCTTCTTTTTTCAATTAAATCACTTGTCTCAAAACGGAGGACAGAAAAAATGGCCTGAGGATCATTGCAGTCAGACGATTTCCCCGTCTCTCCATCTGCTGCTTTCTTTCTCTTTCCTCTTTCAAAAGATTTTACTCTGATGAAATGAAGCTAAAATATTTCAAAGTGGCTCACACGCTTCTGTTCAGCTGGAGCTGCATTTAAGTTCTCTTCTATAAACACATCATTTATCCAGCGCTTTGATGGCGAGAGAGACGTGTTTAGGACAGTTGATTGCTATGAACACGAGTGTCAAGCATCAGAGGGGTTTGAGCTTGAAACATTTGGAAAAGAAGCAATTATTTTTTTCTTTCATCACCCTCTTGAGCTTTATGTGAGGAAATCCGTCAAACGTCACTGCAGGCGTGTCACATGGACATTTGGTTGTGGGTAAAAAGACAAAGAGATATAGAGAACTAGCAGCAGCAACCACAAAAATACTGTGCATTATAGCGCTAAAAGATAAATTTAGGTCTTTGAATGCAGCACATTATGGTGTTAAATGTTCCTTTCTTCTGTTTTCATTTTAGCATTCCACATTGAATGCCTCACACCTCATTAATTCAAACAGCACTCTCAGCTGAATAATAACGATCGATAAGATCATTAATCTTTGGAATATATGATCACATATCTGAGCTACCCACGCTTTTCTGCCATTTACATTCATATTAGTTCAAATGGGAATGAATCAGTCAAATGTTTCATTACTGTAATATTTCTGCTGAGGATGTACAGCAGCAGTGTCTCACTGTGTTCATAGTTTAGAACAAAAGAGCTTGAGAGAGAGAAAGCAAAGACAAAGCAGACTGGTTTTGTTTATGTTGTTTTTGACTGGGCAAAATGTGTGTGTGTTGATTCATGGTGGTTAGTGGTTATTTGTTGTATTAATAGTAGTAGAACTCTTACGCACTCTTAACTGAATTGTTATTGTGTGTTTGTTGTTACATTAGGTCAGAAACTTAATGTGATTCTAACTAAATACAGTTTGCTATAGTAGACAGTATCCAGCATACTTGTTCTTGAAGAGACATAAACTATGCTTCACATAAAATCTGGGTCTGTTTTACAGGCTTGTGTTTTCATGTAGTTGTTTTCCTTTTGTCTTTGGAACACGATTCTGGCACATAAAGTAATCCAGAGATATAGAGCGCCATCTACAAATCTACTTTTATTAAACACTGAGGGAAAAAGAAGCGACAAACGTGGTGCCCTGCTGCCACCCAGCGGCCAGGAATAGGAAATTATTGTAATGATCTCCATGCTTCATTATAAAAGCCTCTTATTTGTGAATTTGTCGTATTAATCAAGTTGCATCTTATGTCTGGTGAATTTAATACCAGTTTCCACACCATCTGTCACCAGCATGAATGAATCTTACAGATTGATAATTAAAAATGAAAGCAGAAGATGGTAGAAATTAATTTACATATATTAATACTACAATATGTTAACAACCACAGCCAAACATCATTTATATATTGTTTAGGTGTTCTCTATGTCTTGGTTAAAACCTCCTGAATCTAGATATTTTGGTGAAGTGAACTACAACATACATCAGGTAGGTGGTGCTATTTCAACATATTTAGAAAAGAATTGGCCAAATTCAGTTCTTCAGACAGAGCTTTGAGATGGTCATTCTTTGCCTGAAAATTATTTGACTAAAGTTTATTTCTAATCATGCAAAATAAGATATTATTTGAAGACTTAATTTATATAAATATATTATAAATATATATAAATATTTTTACAGTGATTATACAGGTATATAGTGTGTGTGTGTGTGTGTGTGTGTGTGTGTGTGTGTGTGTGTGTGTGTGTGCGTGTGTGTGCGTGTGCACTTGTACAGCTATCTTTGTGAGGGCCGGTTTCAGTTTTAGACCATCAGAGAGAAGACAAAATTGCAAAGTGAGGACATTTTGGCCAGTCCTCACTTTCTGAATCCCCTTTAAAGGCCTGTTTGAGGGTCAAGACTTGGTTTTAGGGATCAGGTTATAATTGTGTAAAGGGTAGGTTTAGGGTAAGGGTTTGGGTGAGGCACTTAGTTCTGATGGGTAGGGTTAGGTTAAGGAGCTAGAGATTGCATTTTGTCAATGAATGTCCTCACAAAGATAGCTATACAGAGGTGTGTGTGTGTGTGTGTGTGTGTGTGTGTGTGTGTGTGTGTAAGGAAGTTCATCACCAGCATCACTTTCATTCATAGTACTCGATTTATGGTCCAAGGCCTTTACAGATTGTAAACAATACATATTCATGTATTTATACAATTTTATATATATATATATATATATATATATATATATATATAAATGCAGCCTTGATGAAATGAATGTTTGTGAAATGTTTCTTATGCTCATCAAGGCTGCATTTATTTGATCAAATTACACTAACTACTACTATTAAATATTCTATAAATATTATTATTAAATATTATTTTCTATTCAATTATACTTTAAAATACAGTTTATTCCTGTGGTAGCAAAGCTGAGTTTTCATCAGACATTACTATAGTGTTACTTAGTGTCACATGATCCTTCAGAAATCATTCTATTGTGCTGATTTATTATCAATGCTGGAAACATTTGTGCTGCTTAATGTCATTTTGGAACCTGTGACACTTTTTTCATGATTCTTTAATGAATAAAAAGGTAAAAATAACAGCATTTATTCAAAACATAATCAATTTAGTTCACTCTAATTAAATAAACTATGATGACTATGATAAAAAAGAGAGATAATCATAGTCAAACTATGTCCTATGCAGGAGATGCAACCTGAAGGAGATCAAAGACTGTAAGGTGGTGGCAGAGGATTGTGTAGCTAGACAGCATCAGATGGTGGTTTGTAGGATGACTTTAGAGGTGAAGAGGAGGAAGAGAGTGAGGACTGAACCAAACTTAAAATGGTGGAAGTTAAAGGTGGAAGACTGTTGTGTGAATTTCAGGGAGGAGGTGAGACAGGCACTCGGTGGTGGTGAAGAGTTACCGAACGACTGGGTGACCACTGCAGAAGTGATGAGGGAGACAGCTAGAAAGGTACTACTTGGCATGACATCTGGACAGAGGAAGGAAGACAAAGAGGCTTGGTGGTGGAATGAGGAAGTACAGGAAAGCATAAGGAGGAAGAAGTTAGCGAAGAAGAATTGGGATAGTCAGAGAGATGAAGAAAGTAGTCAGGAGATGCGGCGCAAAGCAAAGAAAGAGGTGGCGAAGGCTAAGGAAAAAGTGTATGACAAGCTGTATGAGAAGTTAAACACTGAGGAAGGGGGAAAAAGACCTGTACCGACTGGCTAGACAGAGGGATAGAGCTGGGAAGGTGGAGAGAAGGTTGGGTGATATGGAAATAGTGAATCAGGAAGTCCAGGGGATTAGTGAGGATGAAGTGAGGGCAGCTATGAAAAGAATGAAGAGTGGAAAGGCGGTTGGTCCAGATGAGATACCAGTGGAGGCATGGAGATGCCTAGGAGAGATGGCAGTGAAGTTTTTAACCAGGTTGTTTAATAAAATCTTGGAAAGTGAGAGCATACCTGAAGAGTGGAGAAGAAGTGTACTGGTACCGATCTATAAGAACAAAGGAGATGTGCAGTGCTGCAGTAACTACAGGGGTATAAAGTTGATCAGCCACACAATGAAGTTATGGGAAAGGATAGTGGAAGCTAGATCGAGAGGAGAGGTGATGATCTGTGAGCAGCAGTATGGGTTCATGCCAGGTAGGAGCAACACAGATGCAATGTTTGCTTTGAGAGAGCCAGAAAGAGTTGCATTGCATGTTTGTGGATTTAGAGAAAGCTTATGACAGGGTGCTGAGAGAAGAGTTGTGGTATGTTTGAGGAAGTCGGGTGTGGCAGAGAAGTATGTGAGGGTGGTGCAGGGTATGTATGAGGACAGTGTGACAGCGGAGGTGTACAGTAGGAATGACAGACTGGTTCAAGGTGAAGGTAGGATTGCATCAAGGATCTGCTCTTAGCCCTTTCTTGTTTGCAGTGGTGATGGACAGGTTGACAGATGGGATCAGAGAGGAACCTCCATGGACTATGATGTTTGCAGATGATATTGTGATGTGTAGTGAGAGTAGGGAACAGTTGGAGATGAGTTTGGAGAGGTGGAGGTATGCACTGGAGAGAAGGGGAATGAAAGTCAGTAGGAGCAAGACAGAGTACATGTGCATAAATGGGAGAGAGGGAAGCAGAACGGTACAGTTACAAGGAGCAGATATGGTGAAGGTGGATGAGTTTAAATACTTGAGGTCAGTTGTCCAAAGTAATGGAGAGTGTGGCAGAGAAGTAAAGAAGAGAGTTCAGGCAGGGTGGAGTGGGTGGAGAAGAGTGTCAGGAGTGATTTGTGATAGAAGTGTACCTGCAAGAGTGAAAGGTAAAGTTTACAAGACGGTAGTATGACCAGCTATGTTGTATGGCTTGGAGGTGATGGCACTGACAAAAAGACAGGAGAAGGAGCTGGAGGTGGCAGAGTTAAAGATGCTGCAATTTACTTTGAGAGTGACGAGGATGGACAGGATCAGAAATGAGCATATTAGAGGGACAGCACAGGTAGGACAGTTTGTAGACAAAGTGAGAGAGGCAAGACTAAGATGGTTTGGGCATGTGCAGAGAAGGGATGCAGGGTATGTTGGGAGAAGAGTGCTGAGGATGGAGCCACTGGGCAGGAGGAGAAGAGGAAGGCCAAAAAGGAGGTTCATGGATGTGGTGATGGAGGACATGCGAGTGGTTGGTGTGACAGAGGAAGACGCAGAGGACAGAACAAAATGGAGACGGATGATCCGCTGTGGTGACCCCTAATCGGGAGAAGCCGGAAGAAGAAGAAGAAGAATCATAGTCAAAGGAATGCATCTATGAATTATCTGCAAAACAATAACAATAAAAGTCCCGCCCTATCTTCCTCGATTGGTTTAAACACTGTGTATAATTTACACTCTGCCTAATATTTAAGATTTTGTGCAAAAATGAATGTGCATCCACTTACATCTTACATGCAACCAAGGCATTTAAGATGGCGGTTTTTTATTTATTTATTTTTTTTAAAAAGCCAAATTCACTATGATGCAGAATCCTCCCTGCACCATTCAGGGCTGGATATTATCCAGACTTCAGAGTTATTTCTCCACGGCCATCAATCACACCAGAAATATATAAATCAGTCAGTCAGATCTGTCAGTAATGTTTAAATATATCCAGCACATACACCTACATTTCTAGAACTGCACATAGACTGTGTTTGCAATGACAGTGCTGAAGATACTGAGACTGGATGCTTACGCTGTGCTGTCTCAGACGTATCAGATGACAGCAGCATGTCTGAAAGCATGACAATTCTCCATTTAAGCTGACTGGCTGACATTCATGAGCAGCTTGTAGTAGACGCCGTATTAAAACGTGTTAATCCTGCAAAGTTAAAAGGGGCCACTATTTTTAGCCGCTGTTGTTATCACACATCAGTGGGTCTGTATTAAATCCTCCGCCTTCACAGAAACACACATTTACACTGTGCTTTGGCTGGATCGCACTTGTCTCTCACCAGCTCGGCTTTACTGAACACACTTGGAGGGATTGCTATGGCAACTGGTTGCTATGGGTGATGTGACACCACTACATGCTCATCTTGGTGAGGGAAAGAGGGAGTTGGACCACAGAGGAGAGGAATGGAAGCGGAGAGCCACCGATTTTATTTTGATTGCTGAACAAATCGACGAGCTGGGCTGAAAAAGTTGTGACAACCATTTGTCTCTGGGCGGACAGCCGTGATGGAAGCTGTCTCTCTCCCTGCTTATTTTGGGTCTCCATCACCCTCCCACTGATGAATCCTCTTCAGTAACAACAGGTGAGAAAATAATGCTTTCATTGCATTCGCAGCCCTGTTCAACTGTCAGCTCAGCAAAAATGCAATCTGGCCGATTTTAGCAGGGATCGGTTGGATGTTTACACAGAAATTCGATAAATAAAATCACAAATGGAGAGGTGTTAGTGTCGTGCTCCTCGTTTCTGTAATCCAAACCCCAGGTACCCAATACTCGTGCAGCTGGATTTCAAGCAACACGTTGGTATCTTGTGCGTGCGACTTCACGTTGTTCAAGAGAAATCTTTGCATTTGTGGAAATCAAGCCAGGCTTTACAGGGAGTGCCAGGGCTGATCGTGAGCGCTGGCATCAAAGAACTGAGCCATTAAAGGGTCAGCGACTACCACAAAAACCGGCGCTTTGAGGGAATGAATCACGAAGCATTGAAAACCAGTCAGAAATGGATTTGAGCGCCTTAAGATGAGAGAGAAAGTTCACTCACTATTCAGTCATGTGCATCAGTAATGTGAGCTGGATTTAATGCTGTAAATCATGTACACAGTAATCTTATATAACATTGTGGTGTGTGCCTTTAAACGTGAGGCCTGCGCCACACTAGCTGTGAAGTTGTTGTTGTTATTGTGAATCCTCAAAAATGTTGTTTGGTGATGGATTTTGATGTGATATTGATGATATTTTGGGTTAAAATGCATTTAAAATCTACATGTTCCCTGGTGATTTTTCCTAATCATCTCGTGTGTTTCCAGAATGCCTCTAAACAAAAACCTGTTGATCGTGAAAATGGCCGTGTGCCCCTGACCCGTGCCGACAAACTGGAGAGGATGGCCGAGCACCTCCACGGCAACACGCTGTCTGCGTCTGGGGCCCCCCACCCCATCCCTTTCCTCACACTGGAACAGAAGGCTGCCTTCGTCTTCGTCCTCCTCCTCTTCGTCTTTCTGGGGCTGCTTATCGTGCGCTGCTTCCGAATCCTTTTGGATCCGTACAGCAGCATGCCGAGTTCCACATGGACAGACTATATGGAAAAAGACACGTTCGACTACCGCATTGCCTGAGCTGCTAGCCAGATTTCGGGCTAGGAGATGTGCGATGATTACCTCACATGCGCACACACACACACACACACGCACGCAAACGCCGACACACAACCACCACCACAACTCCTCCACCACCTCAGACCCACCTGTATCCCTCAAGTGTTGTTGTTTCATGATGGTGGTTTTGTGTACTTGTGGGTCTGGTTTTTCCATTTGAAAACTGCACTTAAACACACTTTCGTGTCTCACGTGTTCTGACAGGGTTTTTCAACTCATAGCTTCCACCACTGATGTCACGTTCAGCATGGCTGACAAGTCTTAGCGATGAATCCTTTGTGTTCGAAACCAGCCAAATAGCATTATACGGACGAACAATATGGCTAATTATTTTCTACGTCCAAGGAAACAACAAATTCACAATTCTGAAATTGGGAGAAAATAAATTAGGTTAATCCATTTCTCAATGAATCATTCCACACTTATTAAAGCACAGTGCATTGGTTCCAGGATGATTACATCCTCTGAGCTCTTCGGTTTGGGACTCTTGAGCTTTGCGCCTTATAAATCCGTGTGTTTACAGAACAGCCAGAGAAACTGGCCCTGCTGTTATTCAGCTAAATGTCAATCAATGTACTGACCTACCAGCCTCTGTGGGCAAACTGAATGTTTGATTTGCCAGGTCTTTTCCCTGCCTCTCTCTACGGTGTTCTTAATAGGATGAGTCTGATTTCCTCTCTGTTGTTCTTCAGTATTTGCCGATGTTGAAATGGACTGTTCTATCAAACGTTTGCCGTTCTGCCCGGGCTATCAGCACAGTGCTTTTTTCTTCTCAAAGTCTGGTTCACCTGTGATTTGCTTGACTTACATGTTCAATAGAAATGAAGCTGAAATAAACAGGTTCGATATGTGTTTTGCGTGCAGAGGAGGTCAATATTCCCATTTAGGTGCAACTTAACTATCGCTTTCAAGTCAGTGATACGGCAGTGTTATTTCTCCACAACACCGATCTGCTGTTCTCACAATGCACATTGTGTCTGAGCTGAGTGGCGTGTCCAGTATATTGAGCCTTTAAAATGCAGAGAGATGCTGGTGACTTTATTCAAAGAGAAAATGTGCCATGTAGTTTACAGGTGGCTTTTGCATTTTAATGTGCTTTTATATTTGTTTCCAAATAAAAAAAAGATATGTTTACATCTCACCCTAGTGTCTTAATACATAAAACATGAAAATTGAAATAAAAACATGCATCACAGGTTTGTACGCCATTTGGAATTACATTTTTATGCTTTTAAATTCCAATGCAGCTCCTTCTAGCAAACTAGATGGAGAATTGAATTCAAATTGTAAAAAGCAGAATTAAAATGAACTTTGACTAATTTTTAACTAGAAAAGCAAAGTGTTAAGTCGTTTTTGAAAATCTTGAAATTTGAAAGTTTATACGAATATATAGATTTGAAATGCCATGCAACTATAGAAATTGGTATTTTGTTTATATATTGCATCATATTTCATAATTAACTATTGTGGACCAGGATGGAAGAAAACTTCATTTTCCAGAAGGCATTTCCCGTGTTGAGTTTCTGCGCTACAGTTCTGTCATTCCAATTCAACTTCAAATTCCGATTCAAATTCACACTCATGAATTCAGTGCGAATTGAAATTCTTCAGTTCAGAATTCTGGTGCACAAGAAAGGTTTTTGCAATTACTGACTGTTTTAATTCTATTCCACTTTTCATGAAATCTAGTTACCATCTCCACAAACCACACATATAGCATCATTAAGATTCAATTCAAAGGCCTAATCAGATGGCAGGGGACACTCATCCCTTCACTCTGATTCTTTTTGGTCCAAAAACATCTCCTCCTGTTGAGAAAGACATCAGATCGACCCTCCAGAACAGCATGCAAACAGCCTTAACCCCTTCATTAGCATTATGCTAACAGCAGGCACACATGCTGGCAGCAGCTTTCACAGGAGGGAGTGTGCAGCAAGAAAACATCTCAAAGTCATCTGTCTTCATCTTCTCATGCCACCGTGTACAGATGTGCTTTCACTCAACCTCAGGAAAGCAGTGACGGCTCCATTTTACAGTGCCACATCCCACAGGGGCTCTTTGAGCTCAGAACAACGTACTGTAGTGCAAAATGAATCAGGCCTATTGTAGAGGGAGAGGTAATGAGACATGTAATGTAGAGAAGGGGAGCACTACTTCATCAAACTACACGTTGTGCTATTTACGGTTATGGCTTTCATTGACATTACATTCTCATTGCAACATTGTAACGGTGCCGAACTGAATCAGTCTTGTGCTATATTGTTCAGCCTCATTTGTTTTTGAAGTATCATAATTTATATTTACATTCATGTTCTCGGATTCATGCCAAAAGATTACCAATGTGCCCTGGGTACAAGTATAATATTGTTGTGACATTTTCCTTAACTTGTAGATGACAACAAACACACTACTGCAACAAAGCTGTGATGTAATATGAACATAGTACCTATGAAGGATAACCTGTAAAAATTTATTTTCATAGAAATCATATCTAAACATGTAAATCTCCATTACCTTAGATCTTTGATTCTCTAGATGGACTTTTTACTGGAAATCAATATAGCTTTACAAGAACACTTAATAAAACTATCTTCTGAAAAAACTGGAATAAATCATCTTAAGGTGGTTAGTTAGCCTCCCAACCTGACCAAGCTAATTAGCCTGTTCTGTTTTCATGGTTTTGAAGGGGTTTGGATGCACTTTTCAGCTAGTCGACCAGCTAAACCAACTTAAACCTGCTAAGACCAGCAGACCACCTTAAGTTCATTTCATCATATGTGGGCAAAATATTTTCAGTATTTGTGTTGAACTTTCCGCAATAGTCTGGAATTATATAATTAGTGTCATTGGCAGATTAACCATATGAGCAACTGGGCAAGTGCCCAGGTGGACCACATCCAGGGACACCACGCAAACAACTTCTCTGGTAAGACAAGTAATGCAATCACAAATATCTTTCTAGAGAAAATTCAATCTATCAATTTGCCTGTCTATCAGTTTGCCAATGCAGTTTAGGCAATTTGCAATATTTAGTAAATGTAGTTTCATGGTTAGGTATATTGTGCTCAAATTTACATCTTATCTCAAAATAGATGGTTATTATTATAGCTTTAACAGTTCATTTGACCCATTCATTGGAAAATATTTGTGTTAATAATCTTCTGGACTATGAAACAGTTCAGGGAATAAAAATAACAGTTTTCATTTATTTAATTATCAGTAATGTGGGACAGCTGGTCATGTGATCAACATTATGGTACAAACCTTGACAACAGACTGTGATGTTCTGACCCAAAGACCCATGAAGACTGAAAGGAGCATGTCCCTAAATACAAGTGGATGTCCACTGCTGTTATGTAGTTGCACCAGAGCTGAAACACAAAATACACAGCTATCAGTACTTTCATTTTATTAGAAAATGTTGATTTCCTAAAGAGTACCACACAAATGTTTGATTCCGTAGAGCAACTTTATCTTGCTCCAGACATTAAATATTTGATTGTTCAATGAGTATTGGACTATTACTAGGTCAGAAAATCCACAGAAGACATACAAAAATATAGAAATACCAAAATAATCGATCATGGTTCTATTGAAACATTCTGACAGTACAAAGTACTTCAGTTCTTCAGGATTATATTTTTTAGAGAGAAACATTTAGAGAGTGAAGATGCTAAAGTGACATTTTCTTGATTTTACTGCTGTTAATTTTATAATTAATATTTTTTAATGTATGAAGTTAGAATATTCCTTGTATCATTTACAGAATTATGTGACAGATAATTTCTTTAATATGAACATGAAAAATAAACATGAACAACATAATTATTTTGAAAACAAATCAGACTCAAACCAAATTAAGAAACCTGTATCAATACCATGGGAAAAAATACTAAATCTTGCCATTTTGTTGTTTTAGATTGGGACAATACCAGCAACACTTGTGTCAAGGGGTCAGAACAAACAAAGAATGTAATTAAAAAAGGAATTTTATTTTACCAACGCGTTTCGGCACACAGGCCTTCATCATTTTTTTCTTTTTTCTTTTTTTTTTTTTTAGCCCTGATGAAGGCCTGTATAGCGCCAAAATGCATTGGCAAAATAAAATTCCTTTTGTAATTACATTCTTTGTTTATTCTGACCCCTTGACGTCACAAGTGTTGCTGGTATTGTCCCAATCTAATTGTTTTTTCTACGCACATTGTTGATTGTGTGAAGTTTCACTGAAACAAACAACCATTTTGTTGTTTTAGTCACTAAGATTTTGTATGAGAAAAATATCTGTGTGGTATAAAAAAAATAAAAATAAAAAAAATAGCATACCAGAGAAGAGTCAATGGAAAGAACCCACTGTAATAGAAATACAATGTTGGGAAAATGTACAGTACAGTATGTCTTTCAATAAGCCATAATTCTGAAGGTTCTTGAGAAAAGCAGCACTGATTTTATTAGAAAACATTTGTATTACATGAAAACCAGGAGCCAAGAGCATAAATCCCACATAATTAGTCAATACTTTGCTGCGTCTCATTTCGGAGGCTGCATCCTCCAGAGGTTGCATTTGTAGGCTACATACATCATCAAGGATGAATTATTTAAGAAAAGTAACCGTATTAAAATTGACTGTTATTTGACAATCAATTGAAATTGACACCTCACTGTCTTGTGAGGTGTAAAATACTGTAATTTCTTTTTTTACTCTGCAATTTAACAGTTATTTTTCTTAAATGAGACTGTCCCGATGACGTATGTAGCCTTCAAATGCGACCTCCGGAGGACGCAGCCTCTGAAATGAGACACAACTAAAGTCTTTAAAATTCATCACTCTAAACAGAGACACTCACAACCAATCAATCTTCAACCATTATGAAATCATGGAATTTGGAATTCCTGGCCACACAGATTCATACAGAGTCAGTTATGTCTACAATGGATGCAAGCACCACGACTAAAGACAATAGTTAAACTGTCTATAATGGTTGTGGTGTGATAAAATCTAAACAGATTTTAAATCACTCAGCATTATACACTTATTGACTTTGTAAAAAGTCAAAGAGGCAAAACTGGCCATCATACATAAGACAACTGAGGATCACACACTACCAGACTTTAAAATCATTCAGATCACAACAAACTCGGGCAGAAACTTATGTCTTGTTGCTAGGAGACACGTGACAAATAAAAATGTGTTTTAAATTCAGCTTAAAATACCAAACAAGTTTGAAAGCCTCCAACTGAATGGAATCAAAGTCTGAAGCCAAACGGTCACTTTGTCGCATCCACTGTCAGCCTCTAGATCAGTGGTCTCAAACTCAATTCCTGGAGGGCCACAGCTCTGCAGAGTTTAGCTCCAATAGACTCCAACTCACACCTGCTTGGAAGTTTCTAATAATCCTGAAGACCTGGATTAGCTTGATTAGGGTTGGAACAAAACTGTGCAGAGCTGTGGCCCTCGAGGAATTGAGTTTGAGACCACTGCTATTTACACTAATATGTATACATAAAAACACGCGCACACACACCAGTGTGTGAAACAAGGTCTCTACAATACAGGTGTATCTCAATAAATTAGAATGTCGTGGAAAAGTTAATTTATTTCAGTAATTCAACTCAAATTGTGAAACTCGTGTATGAAATAAATTCAATGCACACAGACTGAAGTAGTTTAAGTATTTGGTTCTTTTAATTGTGATGATTTTGGCTCACATTTAACAAAAACCCACCAATTCAATATCTCAACAAATTAGAATATGGTGACATGCCAATCAGCTAATCAACTCAAAACACCTGCAAAGGTTTCCTGAGCCTTCAAAATGGTCTCTCAGTTTGGTTCACTAGGCTACAAAATCATGGGGAAGACTGCTGATCTGACAGTTGTCCAGAAGACAATCATTGACACCCTTCACAAGGAGGGTAAGCCACAAACATTCATTTCCAAAGAAGCTGGCTGTTCACAGAGTGCTGTATCCAAGCATGTTAACAGAAAGTTGAGTGGAAGGAAAAAGTGTGGAAGAAAAAGATGCACAACCAATCGAGAGAACCGCAGCCTTAGGACGATTGTCAAGCAAAATCGATTCAAGAATTTGGGTGAACTTCACAAGGAATGGACTGAGGCTGGAGTCAAGGCATCAAGAGCCACCACACACAGACGTGTCAAGGAATTTGGCTACAGTTGTCATATTCCTCTTGTTAAGCCACTCCTGAACCACAGACAACGTCAGAGGCGTCTTACCTGGGCTACGGAGAAGAAGAACTGGACTGTTGCCCAGTGGTCCAAAGTCCTCTTTTCAGATGAGAGCAAGTTTTGTATTTCATTTGGAAACCAAGGTCCTAGAGTCTGGAGGAAGGGTGGAGAAGCTCATAGCCCAAGTTGCTTGAAGTCCAGTGTTTAGTTTCCACAGTCTGTGATGATTTGGGGTGCAATGTCATCTGCTGGTGTTGGTCCATTGTGTTTTTTGAAAACCAAAGTCACTGCACCCGTTTACCAAGAAATTTTGGAGCACTTCATGCTTCCTTCTGCTGACCAGCTTTTTAAAGATGCTGATTTCATTTTCCAGCAGGATTTGGCACCTGCCCACACTGCCAAAAGCACCAAAAGTTGGTTAAATGACCATGGTGTTGGTGTGCTTGACTGGCCAGCAAACTCACCAGACCTGAACCCCATAGAGAATCTATGGGGTATTGTCAAGAGGAAAATAAGAAACAAGAGACCAAAATATGAAGATGAGCTGAAAGCCACTGTCAAAGAAACCTGGGCTTCCATACCACCTCAGCAGTGCCACAAACTGATCACCTCCATGCCACGCCGAATTGAGGCAGTAATTAAAGCAAAAGGAGGCCCTACCAAGTATTGAGTACATATACAGTAAATGAACATACTTTCCAGAAGGCCAACAATTCACTAAAAATGTTTTTTTTTTTTTTTATTAGTCTTTGATGAGATAGTGAATCGTGGGTTTTTGTTAAATGTGACCCAAAATCATCACAATTAAAAGAACCAAAGACTTAAACTACTTCAGTCTGTGTGCACTGAATTTATTTAATACACGAGTTTCACAATTTGAGTTGAATTACTGAAATAAATGAACTTTTCCACGACATGCTAATTTATTGAGATGCACCTGTATCAAGTCAAGACTTCTGCAGGCATGTCATTATCTTCAGAAAGAAGAGACCACAACATGACAGTCACCAACAAGTAAGATTTTAAATTACTTCAGTTTAAAAGAGTTAAACTAAGAGGTCAGTTATAAACATGTAAGTTATAGGTGAGTTTCAAATGAACACAAATTTGTAAATCATATTTATGTATCATATTTGTATCACACTTTGGGTCTGTTATAGTTTGCTTTCAGGAAACCTGTAACTGCCTGTACAATAAGGGCATGGCTGCACTTTCAGGGCATGGAAGCAGGGAAGCCCTGGTACAGCACTCTGGGTGGAGCAACTAGCAATGGACCAAGGGCACACTTTACACACAGCACACCTTGTTCACCTGGAAAATTTGGGTAAGGCTGCCAGTTCACCCCAGGGAAACACTTTTGGAGTTAGGACTACAGTAGTCAACATTTAAAGTGGATCAAAAAAGTTCAAAGTTGTCCTAAGACAAGAAAGGGTATTGTTCAAAATTCATGTATAACATGCAAGTCTGCTATTAATTAATGTTTTCATCAATGAAATTTCATGCTTCATCACTTTTGATGGTGCCCAGAGATGATTGTTTGTCACAAGGTGTGAAGTGGCTTGTCACACATTCATGAAGACAAGAGTGCATCAAAAAACTGTTGATTGTTCAGTACTTTTGTGATTCACCTGAAGTCACAATGGATTAGAAATGCCTCTTAAACATTATCGCCTGCAGTGCAGCAGTGTAATGCCTTTGGAGTGCCTCAAGGAGCCAGCACAATGGCCATAATGGTGATGCACTGGATACAGGTACTGTGGTCACTTTGTGTGAAGTGTCAGAGCTTGAAGCAGGATCCTAAACAGGAAAGAAAGCTTTTTCTGTTCAACAAAACAAGATGTTATTGCACGTTACAACAGCTCAAAAATCTGAGTTTGTACTGTAAAACAAACATGAATTGCATGCTTTAACAACTGCAACAAAAAAAAAAAGTCATGAACGAGAAACAACAAACGTTATGCACCGAGACAACCAGTCAGTAGTCAGTGTTACCACCTCTGACACTGATCACAGCCTCACGTCGCCTGTGCACGCTAGAAATGAGGTTTTGGATATTCTGTTGAGGGATGGCTTGCCATTCCTCCAGCAATGCTGTTCGCAACTCCACACGGGTTCCTGGAGGGACCTGGCGTGCTTGCACTCTTGACTGTAGCTGCTCCCAAATGTGTTCAACGGGGCTGGCCACTCCATCCTTGAGATGCCCTCTTCCTCCAAGTATTCCGTCACCAGCCTTGCTCGATGTGGGCCGGCGTTGTCATCCATAAGCACGAAATCTGGCCACATTGCACCAGCATACGGTCGCAAAACTGGTCTCAGGATTTCATCCCTATACCTTGGCCTGTCAGGCTGCCATTTTCGATGATGACAAGCTCTGTCCTTCCACTCATGGAGATGCCTCCCCAAACCATGATGGATGATCCGCCAATACTGTCATGCTGTACAACATTTTGTGGCAAATTTCTCTCCCCAGGACGACACCAGACCCTCCTATGCCTGTCTAGGAAGTTCACGCAGAACCGGGACTCATCTGTGAAGAGCACCACTGATTCATTTTCCACCTGCTGTGTTCTGTGGCCCACTGCAGACATGCCAGTTTGTGTGCTCTGGAAAGAGGTACCCTCACATCTGGTCTTCTGGCTCTCAAGCCAACTTCATGAAGTCATCTCCTCATAGTCTGAGTGGACACTTGCAGCCCTATTGCATCCTGAAGGTCATTTTGCAGGCTGACTGCAGGCTGCAGAATGCACTCTGCGCATTGCACACCTTGGTCACCAGGAAAATTTGGGCGAGGTTGTCAGTTCACCCCAAGCAAACACTTGAGTTAGGACTAGGGTTGTGTCCTGTAAGGTTGTGGTGGGTGGGACACAGGATGCACCCTGGGTTGCCAAAAATGGCAAATTATTTTTAGAGAAAGAATTCCAAAGGAATTATTGACAAATCAGAATTTAAAAAGAAAAATAAACAAATGAATAAAATAAAAAATTGGAACAAAATGGACAATTGGAAACATAAAAGCTTAAATATAATAGTACGTGTGCCCATCAGATTCTATATAAACATACATTTGTTGTAAATCATAAATAAAACACATCATTATTTAATGTTTTAGACTTATTTATCTGCAGAGGAGGCTAATGACATGCCGATTGTTGCTTTACAGCCCGATAATGTTAGCCTATAATATATTTTTAATTTGCATTTAGCAGTGATCAAATAAAAACATGCTAATTATAAAGCTTTCATTCCCTTGGTTATTCAAACAGCGAGTAAATCGTATAGCCTACAGAAAGCAAGCAAAGAACATTTACATTATCAAAGAACATTTACTGACTTCAGTTTAGCACTGGTTTAAACACTCTCAAAAAACTCCCATTATAATAAATAAAGCTGTCTACACTGTGAAAATTAATTTCTTATGCACATACATCTCAGGGGCGTTTTGCTGAGGAGGCAAGGGAGGCAGTGCCTCCTCAAAAAATTGGATTGGAATTAGAAAAAATTGGAAGAGAAAAAAAAACTAATCCTAATTTCAGAACACCACTGCACACCACGGGTTAGTACGGAGCCCCTAAAGGGACATGGTGGTGGAAACAAATTCGGGGTGGGAGGAAAAAAAAGTTTTCGCTAAGTGCGTCCTAAATAAATAGGCTACAACATAATTCCCGCTTATTAACTAACAATCATATACTTCAAAGATACACAAATAAAGATATAGGTGCAAAAAGAATATTATACAGTGACGTCAACACTGATTTAAATAAGCAATAGGCTAAGTTTAGTATCACACCTAACTCTGCTGCAGTAGTGAAACTGTGATGAGCATGTATGCATGAACAAAACGATAACATATGATTACTATGCTTGAAAATGTATATTGATTCAAGCATTTAACATTTATAAGTTAATTAAATGTCAGTAATGAACAACTGCACAAATTATAGCGATCACGGAAGAAGGTCCTTACTCTGTCCACCCAAACGCATACAGTAAAGTGAATATACAGTAACACTACATCAGTTTTCAGTTCTGGCGCAGTTGTGTAACACAGAGAACACCTTTTGTCATGTCGAGAGATCACGAGAAAATGAAGTCGTGATCACAACAAAACACCTCATGCCGAGATCACAAATTAAGTCGTGATCACTAGAAACCAAGAAAGAAAAATAATAATAATCCATGGCCTCTTAGGACTTCCGTACTTCATTGAGTTTATGAGTGTGTAGTGCTACAGCGCCAATGACAGAAAGTGACAAACAAACCTCCCCTTTAAGAGACTGGCCCTTTAACAAACTTAACCTGGACACACCTGAACTTCCACTACGGGAGTTTCACTATAGCAGAGGAAAAACAATACCGACAAAAAAAACATCCTGTGCTGAAATATGGGTGAGTACATTTGAAAGTTTTATCAGTTTATTTCAGGTGTTACATGTTCCTCAACCTGTGTCGCTCAGTGAGTTTTATCGTTTTGACAAATAAAATGACTTTAGGCCTGGTTAAGGAATCTCCTTCGTGCTAAATAAATTTTCACAGTAGGCCTATTGATAGACTGGGGAAATCAATTTTCTTTTACAGCTAGTATTTATAATTAGTACTTTTTATAGTGTTTTCTGTTTTCATGACAGCTGCCATAAAGTTTGTTTTATATAAGTCATAGTTACTTTAGACTCACAGACTATATTGGTTTGACTGTTAATGATTTATTATTTAAAATACTTTACTTATAATATTTTAAGTATTATAAGTAACATTTAAGGGTGATACTGTCTTCTTTTTATTTGTTTATTTATTATTAGGGATAATCTTGTGTTTCAGACAGTAGGCTGTAGTTAGTCTCAATTAGGATAAGTTTTTGCCATGCTTTGATGTATTATGAATACATTTCATAACTCAGACAGACTGTTGCCAGCTTCTCCAAATCTTTCATTGCCAGAATTTCTGTTTTCATTCCTAGGGTCAGTGGACACGGGCCCTCCTGGACCAGCAGCGGTGCCCCAAACGCCTCAGTGGGTAGCAGATGTGGACAAGGTAACAAAGGATGTGAACAGCACTGAGGAGGGGGAAGAAGAGGAAATGATCAAATCTGCAAATATGGAACCTAGTACCCTACAGTGGCCTGAGAATAAACCCGAAGCACAGATTCTGCCAGTCAAGGATGGAGAGAGCACAAGCATGAAATCAGATTGCATCTCACTCTGGGGTGCAGTGAGCCGGACGGAGAGTGAGAGGGAGGACTTTGGGCTGAGGGAGGAGGAGAAGACTGGTGAGGGATGGAGGGGGATGGAAACAGTGAAAGAAAGTGTTTCTGACACTGAGCTGAGAAACAGAGTGAAACGCACCTGCTCGGAGATAGAGGTGGAGGAGGTGAACACCATGCCAGAGAATGCAGCCCGAGTCTTCAGCCCCAGCATCACCATTCTGCGCTCCACCAGCCAGCAGGAGACTGCAGACCAATGGAGAGATCAGGAAGAAGAAAGGAGCCCCTTCCTGGGGACACACGGGACACATGGAACACCCCTAGAAGATTATTACCACGACTGGCCAATCACACCCAAATCACGTTGCTGTAAGATCAGATTAAATCATTATGTGTTTCATATCTTTTAATACACAATATGTTTGTACTGTATTATGAAATGATATCAGAGATTACAGAATTTCTTGCTATAGGCTGATATACAATCCTGTAGTTAAAGCAGTAGAGCATGGCGCTACCAACATCAAGATCATGGAATCAATTCCCTGGAAATGCATGAACTGATAAATGTATACTTAAACGGAATGTAAGCCACTTTTGATAAAAGCGTCTGCCAAATGCATAAATGTAAATGCAAAAATAATATGGGTTATGTAATTGTGCATACTCGTTTCCCCTGTTTTTGCATTTAGATTACCATTGTCATTCTTTCACTCACTTAAACTTGAAAAACATTCATTTAATAACATTATTGAATGCATTATTTAGTAAATCTCAAAATGAATATCCATTTTTCATATTGTTCATTATAATATTGTGATGGCTAAATTTACTTTTATAATTCAGCCTTTTTAAAATAATTGATTTTTATCTTTAGTTTTGTTTTTAATGTATTTATACACAATAGTATAGAATTTTAATATTTGTGCATCCCTAACTTCTTACAATTTTATGCAAGATCTCACAAACCAATTTTACTTTTTGCAAACTTGTGTGCAATATACTTTTCCCTGAGGTTTGCAAGTTTCATATTCAAAAATGAACAAATCAGATCGCCACCAAAATATTAAGAAGCACAACTGTTTTCTACAATAAATGTTTCTTGCGCATAAGATCATACCAACCCCAGACTTTTGAATGGTAGCCTGTCTCTCTCTGTTTCTCAGGTGAATTTGGTGGATCTAATCGTGATGCTCTTAAAGTAGGTGCGTCCATGTTCACCTCTGCCCTGATCTTCCCCTTTTTGGTGTGGGGCGGCTACGTCTTCCTGCCCTTTGATGCCCCTCTGCTCGACAGCGCCCCCCTACGGCTGGTCTACACACTGCGCTGCTCTGTTTTTGCAGTCATACCTATTGTCCTTGGTGAGCAGGAAGTACCAGGGTCGGTTTTGACTCTATTGAGATGACTCGACATTGATAAATACAGTGTATCTTTGTATTCTTTCAGTGCTGAATCATTAAATCAAAGGGAGCTGTTTGGAAACGGTTGTTCTGTTCTTTCCTCCACTCTTAGGTATGTTGGTACTAGGTGTGTCCCGTCTGTGGTCTCGATCCTTGAAGCCGCGGTTTGAGGGGGAGAGGGAAGTTAAGCAGGTGGCAGTTCATCAGCGCTATGTGGAGGACTCCGTCTCCCTCTTTCTGCTTTACTTCCTCCAACTGGCTGTCATGGCTGCCTACCTGAATCAGGATCTGCTTAAACTAATTCCTCTTCTCACCATCGTTTTTGCCTTTGGCAGGTACAAAAAGACCAAATCTCTGATTTAGAAAGCGCCACAAAATTAGTAGTGATTAATAAGAGTATAATGATACACTTATTTCACAATTCAGTTTGATAAACAACATCAAAATAGAGTTAAAATGTAAAGTCTTAAAAAAAAATTACTGGGGGAAAAAAAGATTACTTGTAAGCAGGGATCTTATAGTTACCTAAATCCAAAACCATAAAAACAACATTGTCGTTACATGAATATAAATAAACTAAAAATAGAATATAAACTAAATAAAATGTTTTTAAAAACACTTGTTTATTTAAAAGGCCCATTTTCATTTAGTTGAACCTGAAATAGCAAAATAACTAAAAACTGAAATGGAAATAAACGATAAAAAAACAATGTAGACATATAAAACTACAACTTTCAGCATCCGGGTTTAGCATATTTAATGTGCTCTTTGTATGTGCGTTGACCAGTGATTATATCTGGATAGAAATCTGAATTAATATGTCCGAACTTTCATTTTTTGGGTGAACTAGACGATGCATATTGTCGCTTTCCACAATACGTATTGTAGCATTTTTATGTTGCTATATATTGTTACAGCCCTAGTGATTAATTCTCTTATTTTTCATGTTTTATGTTGTTGTTTTTTCCGCTGCTTGTTTGTTTGTTTGTTTTTATTTTCTGAAATAATAAACTTTATTTATAGGTTTAAATTTAGAGTTTAGATTAATTTAGTTTATGAATCCCAGATATTCAGTGTCAATACTTTTTAAAATTAGTTTTTAATATGTATTTTTAATTTATGTCTTTGTGCATCACAGACTACTGTACTGGGTCGCAGCAGCTTGTGACAGCAGTTTGAGAGGTGTTGGCTTTGGGTTCTCGTTTCTGCCAATGCTGGTTATGCTGGTGGCCAACCTCTACTTCATCTTTCTCTCTGAATCTGCAGGCTCCATCTTTGCCCCAGACATCCCAGAAGCACCTGTGCCTCCAACCAAACAGCGGTTCTGGGGCTAAACACGCCACATCTGACACCTCTGCTACTGCCAAATGTAGACCAGATCTCTTTAGGCTTAGAGCCATCTTAAATTGGACTATAAGACATTTGTGTCTGAGAACATTTAATCCAACTGTGATTTCATTTTCCTCTCCTGTTCTTTGCTTTCCTGAGTACTTTTATATCATGACCAGGTGGGTTGAAAATGCCAGAACTCCAATCAAAGGAAAGAAAGGAGGGGTAGAACAAAGGGGGGAATCTGTTTTTTTTTTCTTACTTATAAATAGAAGCTGTGTTGTGAAACTTTAGACTCTAAACTACAAATTAAAATGAATTACCCTTTATTGCAGCCAAACATGAGCACAAAGCAGATGAAGAACAAGATTCATCATTACTCAAAAGAGCTCCAAATAGACTGGTTTCAACTCATCTATTTTAAGATCACAATGTGAACAAGAAGAAAACGAAATTCAAAATATTTATTCCACAAGGAATTTTTTTTGTTTTTAATTGGCTATGCATTTGCTTATTCAAGTCTATATTGTGTGGTGTGAAGATAGTGGCCTGCCCAAACTTGTAATTTTCCACAACCACTCCTTCATCTCTCTTTGCTAATTTAAAGGAATGTGATGTTTACTGTGTGCGAAGTGTAGACAGATGTGTATAAAGGTATAACTCCAGTTATCAGTTAGGAGATCTTGTAAATTAAATACTAAACAAAGCTGCAAATAGATATTAAAAAAAAACTATAAAGCTTAGTGCAAATGAATGTATTAAGTTGGAATTAATTTCTGTTTGTTATATTTCCATAAACATTTTTAACAAATCATATATTTCTGCGAATGACTTTTTTTGTGCATAAATCCAATGTAAAAACGCAGTTAATCGCATACGATGGTGGTCGTGTCGAACCTGCTCAACAAGTTTTTTTTTTTTTTTTGTTTGTTTTTTTTTGTGTCGGAGGGCAAAAAAAAAAAGTATTTCCTACTACCTGTTGTCATTTGATAGCTGGAGTACATGGAAAGTTGACGTCAAACCTCCAGCAGTATTAATAATAATACTTTTGTGTCAGATATACTGTATAAGCCTGGCTTTAAGGCAGAATGACATCTCAAGGCCGAAGGAAACACAGCGCTTGTTTGTTTCGGATGAAGGAGAACTGCTCGTTTCGAAAGCCGAGGAGAAACGTGTGCAATGGTAACTTGATTTATTACCAAATTATGTAATGCATGCAAGCAACTAAAACCCTCAAAAGTTGAAAATAATAACTGAGAAATTTTAAATTAAATATGCACTGTTTGTTCTTGAAGAGATAAAGCTATGGTTGTGTGTGAGACGTTTATCGTGATGTATTAAGTCTGCCTTTGCCCTCGTCAGTTAAAATTGCCCTAAACGATAGTTTTGATCTTTGAGTGTAAGTTGTGTTTTACTGAAATGCTTAGAGTAATTTTATCTGTCGGTTATGCCAGCTGCCTGTCGGAAGTTGCAAATCTAGTTATGTAATAGCACTTGTTTTATCAACCACATTGCACAGACTCGAGGAGCACACTCGTGCCCACTGGAGGCCAATGGAGAACATTAGAACCCCCGCCTGAGGCAGGAGCCCCCGGGTCAGACTGCGGGATGAACAGAGCCGTCAGCGTGGAGACCTTCTCCAGACCCCCTCAGTCTGATTCCCACCTGCAAGAAGAGTTCTCAGGTCAGCTTCAGTCTGACATTAGGGGATCTTTCAAGTGTGATTACACAGAACACTGCGAGTTATTGCTATGCCTGTATAGTTTTGTTATTAAATCTATTGTTCCCTTGCCATCTGAACAGCCATGGACACAGATATGGATCCACCAACTGGTTCAGATTATGCAATATCAAATGCTCCAAGACCTTCCACCTTAAGCCTCATTAACCAGCAGCACCGCCTGCCCTCCAGTGATACAATCATGGGTAAGAGAAGCAGACCTTGGTTCTGTCTATGTCAAGTGATGCTTTTATATGCTTGATACACATTTGCTAAATGATCATTTTTGATATAATGTTTTATTTTTATGTCAGATCTGGACAGTGGAGTGGACCCAGAGACAGGAGAGCGAGCCCAGGGGTGACATCACAGATCTGTGGCATTATATTGAATGCTGGATATTGCAACCCATGACTGATAATCTGGGTAAATTTGAATGTATTTTGTCTCTAGGCAAGGACTGCAGACAGATTCAATACTTGATTATGACAGATTAGGTCTGTGTGCCATTCAGCACAGACAAAACTGCAGATGAAACTTGTTTTGTGGTGCTGAAATTCAAATAATGAATCATCTTAGCATCCGATTGTATTGTGAAATGGCAATAAACCTATGCAGACTTGCAGATGAACTGATTATGTAATTTATGGGTGGTCCCTTCTGGATTGTTTTAAGTTCAGTAAATCTAAACACTTACGTTGGACAAAAGTATCGTCTGTTACTTTGTGTATGATGATGAAATGAAAAATACAATTTCTTTTCTTTCTTTAGAAAGAAACAATTCTGCTGTACTGTTTTTTTTCGTACATTTTTTTTAAAATATATTTGCATATATTTTGTAAAATGCTGTTTGACGGCAGGAAGCATCCTTAAATGTTGTCAAAATGCCATGTTTTTCTGTGAATGCCTGGTGCCTCAATATGACATTTGTTGACAAATTATCTGCATTAAATATTTCATACAGAAGCAGCTGGTAACTTTACAATAAGGGTCCTACACTAACCAAGATTTACAGCAAAGTTTTGGTCACTGTTGTTTTATGTTAACTTTTAATGTTCATTTCTGCATATACTAAATACATTAACATTTGTATTAATATATTATGAATGAACATTTATAAATTAATATGAACCTTCATTAATGCTGTTCATTGTTAGTTCATGATACCTAATGCATTAATGTTAACTACTTGAACCCTATGGTAAAGTTTTGCATTTGGGAAAATGGGAGTTGAATTTCGATGCATGGAAACATTTTTAATGTCAAATAAATTTAAAAATGTGAAATGTTCCATGTGACATTTTTGGTGGGAGTTTGCAAATGTTACAGCTTCTGTGAAAAAATTTAATTACATAATCTCAGTACACTACCAAGATGTTGTGAAAAAAGTACCTTAACATATTCAATTTAAGGGGGTTCGGCACAAGAAAAATTCAACACAACAAGGTCTGATATTGAAATTTATCACCAGTAGGAACAATAACCAGAAAAGTAAAGCACAGAGATATTAGCACAAACATCCTAATCCAATCCAGAATTGTTTCATTTTCAGAGGAAAAAATAATTGAGGGGAGAAGAGCTTCTGGCCTAATGACAACACAAAGCAAGTGCAAATGGCTTTCTAATGAGAACATTGTGTTGAAGAATGGAGTTTTGCACATTTAATGCTTGTGTATAATTGCTCTTCATTTGCTGGATTACGGTCCTTTCTGAACTCTTGTTCCTTCATCCTCTGCATTTCCTGTTCTTCTACTCCTTGTCCTCCATCGGTGCACCACCCGCCTTGTCTTCTCCCTTCTTCTTATGACCAGAAACGATGTCATCAATGCGCAGTAACAGGACGGCCGTCTAAGAGGAAAAGAGAAAATACATTAACAGTCAAAAGAAAAATCACCTCTACCTTCCTCCTGGAGTCTAAAGCAGTTTTTCCTCAGTGTGTGTGCCTTTTTACCTCAACTGCAGTTTTGTATGTCTGGGCTTTAACTGCCAGCGGTTCACAGATCCCCAGCTGCTCCATATCAGCAAGAGTTCCCGTCTCTCCATTGACACCCCATGAAGTGTTGCCCTCCTGAGTGTGCTTGGCCTGGAAAAGAGATGAGAAACACTTTAACGCCAACTCAGTTACTCAAGAGAAGCAGCAACATACTGAAGTAAAATACAAGAACTGTGCTTTTGAATCATCTTACCCTAAGGGAAGTGAGCACTCGTATTGCTGAGGCTCCACAGTTCTGGATGAGAGTACGTGGGATGACCTCCAGGGCCTGAGCCACAGCGCGGTACGGCCACTGCTCTACACCGGTCAGCGCTCGCGAGCGCTCCGTCAGCCGATGGGACACCGCCATCTCCACTGCTCCACCGCCTGGCAACAGATGCGGGTCCAACAGGACGTTACGACAGACCTGCATGGCATCCTGCAAGTTTCGCTCCACTTCCTGAGAAAGATAATAAGTGACAAGTCAATTAACCTGCGCAAAATCCCCTGATACTCTGGCTGAGCTGATCAAATATTCAACAAATAGCCTGTTGAATTATCTAAGCACCTCTTCCTGAGGGCTGCTCTCACTATTGAGACCTTTGTGAGACTCTCTATAACGATTAAAAAACATCCTCATTAATCTTCCTCTGGGCATTGCATAGTCATGAATTTTTAACAGTGGCCCCAGTCACTTCATCTCTTTGGTTGCCATTTCCCGCTTTTTCTCACCGCTAAGATCTCTTTGCTGGCTCCTCTGAGGAGAATGGTGCAGGCTTTGGGGTCTTTACACTCTGTCACAAAGGTGAAATACTCATCGCCGATCTTCTTCACTTCAAATAGGCCGGCTCCCGTACCCACATCCTCTTCACGGAGCTCATCTGTTCTGCTGGCAATACGTGCACCACATGCTCTGAGAGAGACAAGCAGAAGTAGAGAGTTAAAGTGTTGCCACACTTATTAAATTTCCATAACTTCACCAGTATTTCTGATTGCTGCTTAAGGATTTTAAGTAATTTTGATTCAGAACCATCAGTATTGTTAACTAAAACTTAAAAAAAAAAAATAATAAGTATATGTAATTAAAAAATGCTGAATAAAATGTGTTAGATAAAGTTTATTATAAAATTTAAAAACTGAAATGTTTGCTGAAGTACTAACACTCCTAAAAACAAAATACAAGATATACAGAAATAAAAACAGCAAGCACATAAACTTACCACCACTTAAACTAAGATTATTAAAATGGAAAATGAAAAGAAAACTAAAAGCTAATTTAAACATTAATAAAAATAATTGTATATACTAAAATAATACTAATAACCATTCACTAATGAATCATTCATGACAAATTGTAAACCATTTTACTGCATTTTACGTCCATATTTGTATTTATTTATTTATTTGTATTGCTTTATATTTTTATTTATTTATTGTTTGTTTTTTATATTGTTCTTGGTGCTAGCATTCATAATTGTATTGTGTTTGACTCAGAGAATAAGGAAGTTTGACTAATTAAATTTTTATCTCTATTAATAGATTGAAACAATAGCTGTCTTTATTCTTTTTCATTTTTGTATCTCTGATTGAATAGCATCAATAAAAAGAGTTGAACCAAACTGTAAACCATTTTGCCAAATTAATTAAGAATCAAATCATTCTTAAAATGACGGTCACTCACAAATCAGATCAATACTCTACACAAGCAATATCTAGGTGACTCAACTAGGCATACATAAACAATTTGTATCCACTAAATACATTGCCATAATTAACATTTTAATATTAATTTTCAAGATTTCACAATAAAAACAAAAATGTATTGATAGAAGCACACATTTCTGCACCTTGCAATACGGTTGTTGTCCGTCTTTCTGACACGACGGATTGCAGTGATGTTTGCTTTCATCAGATAGTGCTGAGCCAGATCTAGAGAAATGACAAATTAATAAAACTCACATAATCTAAAAAAAATTTAAAAAAAAGACCAGCATTGCTTCTCATAACACAGGACTGCATGAGTGCTCATTTGTACCAGAGATCCCTTTTTCAGTGAAGATCAGGTCAGGTTTGAGACGAATAATGTCTTCACAGATCTGCTGGATGTACTCTTCTTCCATCTGCAGAATGCGGGCGAAGTCTTCCTCACGAGTGATCTCAATATCAGTCTGAGAGGAGCAACAGTCCAAAATCAGTGTTTTAGATGTTTTTAAATAAGCATTCAGAGGAAGATTGTGGAGTCAGACAACACCTCACCTGACTCTCACCCTTCTTGTACTCCAGAGAGCAGTCCAGCAGAACAATTCTGGGGTTCTTGATGAGCCTTCGCATACGGGAATGAGTTACATCCTTATTTACCATCACCCCCCTCAGCACACATGAGTCCTCAATGATGCCACCAGGCACCTATTCACACAAAAACTGCAATTAGGTATATTTACACATTGCTTAACATTTAATCATTGGTTAAAGTCAATATGAATTGCAGATTCTAATTGTATCCATTGAGAATGAATTGGATCATGTACTGGTCTTATTGCTAGATTTGGCTATTGGTTAAGATCATCCAATAGTCCACACATCTTAAGTGACATCAGAAAAGAGCAAGTTATTTTATTCTGATTAAAAATTTCTATGGACAAAAACATTCTGTGATTACATTCAAGACCAAAATTGTGCATATATACAGTAAAACTAAATACGATTATACAGAGTTTTTTTTAATTTCAGGTTGACTTCAAGAGAAAAATGGAAAATTCTTTAGGCTGTGTCCTACCTTCTCAACTTTGGCATAATTCTTAATGTCAATCTCCTTCCGTCCGTTTTCCTCCAGCTCAACAGTACGGACAGCATCTAGAGCAATGTTGCAGGCCATGGTGGACCAGCGGCTGAGTGCTTTGGTGTTGATGGCAGAGTTTATTATCTTCAACATCATGTCACGATTATTCACATCTATTGGAGTGCTATGAGGGGGAGGAGGTAGTAGAAAAACTATCAGACTCCAGAGCACTGAAACATTTCAGCCCATTATAGCCAAACATCCACCTTACCAATCCACTGACAAAACTCAGCAGCTTAAAGGAATGGTTTAGCCAAAAATAAAAAAATGTCCTGAAAATGTACTCGCTCTAAGTTCATCAAAGATGTAGATGAGTTTGTTCTTCATCAGAACAGATTTGGAGAAATTTAGCATTATGTCACTTGCTTACCAATGGATCCTCTGCAGTGAATGGGTGCCGTCAGAATAAGAGTTCAAACAGCTGATAAAAACATCACAATAACCCACAAGAATCCAATCCATCAAGTTAACATCTTGCGAAGTGAAAAGCTGCATGTTTGTAAGAAACACATCTATAATTTAGGCATTTTTATTTTAAATCTCTGCAAAATGATTTAATCCATACTGTAAACAACGCTTCCTCCAGTGAAAAAGTTCACCCCTGTTGTCCGCTCACATCAAATCCACCAACATATTTTTATTTATTTAGAACTGTTTCCACCTATTATTGCTGTTTGATCTGTGCATATTTCTCTCCTGATTGAGATTAAATGACCTTTTCACTGGAGAAAGCAATATTATGGATAGAGGACTTGTATTTTAGTGGGAAGCAACGGTTTGAAGTAAAAAATGTCGATGGATTTCGCTTCATAAAATGTTAACTAGACTCTCATTCTAACGGCACCCATTCACAGGAGAGGACCCATTGGTGAACAAGTGATGTAATGCTCCAAACCTGTTCTGATGAAGAAACAAACCCATCTACATCTTAGATGACCTGAGGTTTAGTAATTTTTCAGCAAATTTTCATTTCTGTGTGAACTACTCCATTACTGATTGAAAGCTCATACTCAATTAATTGGTTGCATGTGTGATTACCTGATGTCTTTAAGTATGTTCAACATGTCATCCAGAGCTTGTCTGTATGCACTGATCACCACTGTAGGATGCATTTGCTGTTCCAGAAACTGCTCAGCTACTGACAGCATCTCACCCGCTGTACACAGAATGTCAAGTTAGGATTTGAGTACTTCAAATGGTACTGAACAAATTAAATATCAACGTAAACATTAATTTACTTGTTAGTTGCAAACTTCTTTCAATTACTTTTTTCCTAAAAAATGTTAACAATATAATTATTTTAATATTACTAAATTAGAATAGTTATTATTTAAGTATGCATGTAATCCATCACCTAAGTCATTATGTATTTTTTTTTTCAAAAACTCTGTGAACTGATAGGGAGAACACAAATGACCCTCACCCAGAATAATTACAGAGGTGGTCCCATCTCCAACCTCCTCATCCTGTGTGCGGCTGATCTCAATCATGGACTTAGCAGCAGGGTGCTGGACCTGGATCTGAATGCCACAAAAAAGAACATTACATTAAAATTCAATGAATACAAAACATGCATTTTAACAAGCTCATGGAGTGGGGTTCATGATTACCTCTCTCAGAATGGCATTGCCATCATTGGTCATGACGATACCACCCATGGGATCCAGAAGCATCTGCGCACAAAGAACAAAATATTTCATCAAACATCTTTCTAGAACAAAATCATGTGTACAATAGACAATGCACCCAACATATAAATGTGAACTAAACACCAGAAACACACCTTCATCATAGCTCTTGGTCCCAGACATGTCCTGATGACATCTGCTATGGTCTGAAAAAAGAGGATGAAGCAGATTAGTGATTTTGTCTCATCTGACATGTCTTTCACGAAAAAATAACTAAAATAAATAAATAAATTAAAAAAATTAATAAAACAGACTCACCTTAGCCGCAGTGATGTTTCCAATCTGGACCTTTCGTCCAGACTCTCTCTTGATGTTTTGACCTGTTATGAGCAGAAAAAGAGCCAGTGTGTGTTAAATCGGTTTAATATGAACCCTAATTATTTTATTCGTTTAGAAAATAAAAGTTATAAAACGCGATGATTTAAAATTTAACACAAATTAAATATTTGACGCAGGCTAACTAAGAAAACAGCAATGTTGTGTCTAAACATATGAAAAGGGTGCAGCTCTGGTCAGACACCCTCTGTGCCGTTAGCCTTATGCTAACTACTTCATTAATTTCAAACCTCCGTTACACAGAACCGACGGCCCCATAAAGCCAGCACATGACTCAGAGCTGAACAGCGCTTGACTGTGTAATTTGTGGTGCAATGTCTTAAAAAATATTATTATTAATAAGCAATGTTAGCTACGAGGCTAACACAATGACTAATCTGAACACTCTCATGAGCTTGTCAGACACGCGAGGCCCCCGTGCGACACTAGTTAGCTTAGCATTCTAGCACCGATGCATGAATAAAACTCTTATTCACGCCGTTAACGAGTCCAGCAGCGGCTCATATGAAAGCTACACTTGCGCATTTACAGATGGAATAATGAAATAAGCACTCACTAAGGACGAGAACCGGTCGGCCCATCATATTTGCGGCGTGGTTTAGATCACCGGTACCGGACAACGCGCACAACGGTAAGAGGAGAGGATGCACGAGGCGTGGCTGGGGACTCAACCACACAGTGGACCAATGAGCAACCGAGACGCCTTTGACATACACATGCCTCCACCAATCAAAGAAACCTCGGCAACGCTTGTGGGCGGGTGTAGACTGAAGCAGAACTGAAAAGTTCTCGAAAGAATCCTGTAGCTGTGAGGATGAAGATTTCCTAGATAAAATCTTAATACTTATAATTAAACACTCAGTTTCAGATTTACATCCAAAAAAGCTAAATCTACATTTTGTTAAATAATTATACTACATTATATAAAAATTGTTAACATTGAAAAAAAAAATCGAAAGAATATATATCAAAATTCATGCCAACTCCTCAGGTCTACATTATATAACATTTTAATGAGAAAATAATGGTAAAAAAGATAATACAGTAAAAACTGAAATGGTTAACCAGTTTAAATGACCATATAAGGTAATATTAAAAATAATGTACTAATAAAAGAACCTAATTTTAATACTAATATTATTAAGAATATTAATAATAATATAATAAATTGTTTTTAAGTAAAATGTTATTAAATATTATTGATTTATAAAGCAAAACGTTTAAGACTATTTATCTATATTTGTCTGTATTTAAATTATTTTAATTATATTTTTAAAATATTTAAAATAATATTTTAAATACAACTGCTTTTAAAATTTTAAAACAACAAACAAAAAAGCTTATCTTACTATGTAACCTTTTGAACAGTACTACAAATATACAACAAAAATTTGACAATGCACACACAATCAGGTGTCTGTCCATTTCTTTATGACAGCAAACACAAAACACTCCCCTTTTTGATAACATAAACAGTTCAAGAAGTAAGTGTCAAACTTCTAAAAGATTACTAGCCTGAGAACAGATGTTAACATCTCACATCCTCATATGTATGCGATCCAAGACCCTTAAAAACGTTTAATTTGACATGACAGGCATGAGGAGGTAGTAGAGGTACCCCAATTCTTTTCACAGACTGCTATTGCACAGTCATCAACTGCTTACAGAATCTCTAACACATCCTGTAGACTTGAAACAAAGTTTTATAGTAATATCTGAATGGACTATGACTAATATAACTAATGTACCAATGCAGTAACAAATTTCAACATTTTGTAAACTAAGCCAGCAGTCAGGAGTGAGGTACAAACTTCTTAACTTAAAAGCATTCAGTCAGTGGATCACTTAAGGATGCTACAGTAACATGTTTGTGATAAGTGGCCTATAAACACAGTCTCTCTTTAAATAAAGAGACAGGAAATTAGCATATTTCACATATGCAGTGCATTTTGTTAAAAAAAACAGAATAAAAGAAAACGGAGGCAACTTGGCAGCAGACTGCTAAATAACTGATGTAAAAACAGTATTTTAACTATAAACTACATTCCTTATCATGTGTCCAGTATTGACTAACATTTTACAAGTGATGCATTTTATCATGTGCTTCAATGATCCCAGTTGATGTCATGAATAGCTGCGAGTGACATATTTGGCTGAAGTGGGTTTGTGCATTTCTCCACCTGTTATGTTCAGCATCTTATTGTTTGTTTACAGTTCATCCCTTGATTCATCTAAGATGAGCGGATTTGTGGCCTCTTTCTTCAGGTAGGCGATGAAGTCACTAACCTCACGACCACCCTGTGGGACAAAAATGTTTAAAGGGGTCATATGATGTTGCTAAAAAGAACATTATTTTGTGTATTTGGTGTAATGCGGTTTAAGGTTCAAAAAACACATTATTTTCCACATACTGTACATTATTGTTGCTCCTCTATGCCCCGCCTTTCTGAAACGCACAGATTTTTACAAAGCTCATCGTTCTGAGAAGCGAGGCGTGCTCTGATTGGCCAGCTATCCAGTGCGTTGTGATTGGCCGAATACCTCAAGCGTGAGATGGAAATGTTACGCCCCTTACCGTATTGTGATGCCGTGTCCCGGCGCGACAACACAAAAACAATAAAACCCATTACAAACGAGGCATTTGTTGCATCCAGTGGGGACATAATTACTGATTATAATGACTTATACTGTCTTTTTACGCGTCGCGTTGCATTGCGCCGCGTAAACATTACCATGTCTGCATTTGTGATCACAGAAACGACAAACAAGCACTACTCTACACAGCTTAAAACTCGCGTTTGAATAGTCAGTGGCAAACTCTTTAAATATGAAAACATACTTACAGGCTGTGAGTCAGAAGCGCCAGACTGTCCTTGCAAAGTTGGAATTGCCCCACTTTATAGAAACAGTCTTTGAGCACAGCTGACAGGCTACTCCCAGGTTCAGGAAATAGTCCTCCGCTAAAATGTACTGCACACACTCTAATATTTGGGTTGAACTGTTCTGGAACAGTGTTGTAAATACAACTTAACCACTGATTTCTAGTTGTGTCCTCTTTTGGAAGCCCAAACAAAGTACTTTCGCTTTCACAACTAAACACAGCGTCTCTAGAAAATGGCGCCGGCGGCAACAACAACACTACAGCGAGAATAAAAGTCCCGCCTTCTTTCATTGCGTACACATTTGAGCGGTGTTTTGCAAATCTTCCCACACCGTGACGTAGACATGTGGGGGCGTGTTTGAATGAGCCGTTTTAGGGGGGCGTGGTCGAGTCTTAACTTTTATAAAGAATATCTCTTTGGTTTTGAGACTTTAGTCTTTGCAACTTCAGGGATCTTATCTATGCACAAACAGCTTGGAACACTCCAAAGAGATAGGAAAACTTGAAATCGCATCATATGACCCCTTTAATTAACATTGTAGCAATTTGTCTGTGTGTATGTGTGTGTGCATATTATGATAATCACCTCATATCGCCGTGGCTGGTCTTTTTGTCCAGAGGGCACAAAGTAAATGGTTGGAAATCTGCAGTTTAGGCAAAACAGGTGATAAATCAAGAAGAAAAACAACTGGATGTCACAGAATGTTTGTTGTAATGAACTATAAATAGATCAGAGACATAAAGAGAGACTGAATGTTACCCTTGGACATCATAATTTGGGAGCACATCATTAGCGGTGGCATCCATTTTAGCAATTACAATGTTGGGGTCCCCAGAAAGCTAAGACACACACAAAAGAAAATCCAAATAATGAGCATTATGGGCCTACATTGCCATTATTTTGGCATATACTACTGTTTGGGGTCAGTAATATTTATTTATTTTATTTTTTTTGAAAGAAATCGTTTTCATTCAGCAAGATGCATTGAATTATGACATTTGTAATGTTACAAACTATTTGTATTTCAAATAAATGCTGTTCTTTTGAACTTTCTATTCAGCAAAAAATCCTGGAAAAATACATATACAATACAATAAAATTGATAATAATAAGAGATGTTTCTTCAGCACCAAATCAGCATATTAGAATGATTTCTGAAGGGTCATTTGACACTGAAGACTGGAGTAATGGCTGCTGAAAATTCAGCTTTGCCATCACAGGAATAAATTAAATTTTTAAATGCATTAAAACTGTTATTTTAAATTGTAATAATATTTCACATTATTATTCGTTTTTACCATATTTTTGATCAAATAAATGTAGCCTTGGTGACTTCCTTCATAAACATTAAAAAAAAAAAATCTTACTGATTAGAAAACCCCGGCCCCTGATAAAAATGCATTGTTAACAAACCTTTTCTCCAAGCTCCTTGTATACAGGCTCCAGGTTCTTGCAATGGCCACACCATGGAGCATAAAATTCAACCAACACATCCTTCTCTGGATCATTCACAATCTCATCAAATGTGTCAGCAACAACAACCTGTAGAACCACATTCGTGATGAATACCAAAAATAGAAAAAATAAAAAAAAACATCTCTGTGGGTCCACTTACCTTGACAGGTTCATCATTGGACTCTGGAACAGGCTCAGATTTCACATATCGCTTCAATCTTTTAGCAAAGTAATCCTCCAGGAACCTCTCCAAAGACTTGCCATCTCGCCTACAGAACCAAACACAGAACCAAGTTCTAAAGCCTTTTCTCAAATCTATTGATTATGTCTTACTAGATGTAAACAGAAAAGCACTGTGTGTAGAGACTAGTGTTTTGTAAAACTCACGTGAATTCTTCCTGCATGGAGTACTTGTGTCCCTCTCTGGTCCGGATGGTGACAAGAGGAATGTCTCCTCCCTCAGATGAACCCAAACCAAATTCCTCCTCAAGCTCATCCTGGAACTCTTGTCGATCTGCCACTGCAAAACTCAGACCTCGATCCTGGAACTGTGTCGCCACCTTCATTATTCTGAAACCGACAATGAAGAATTAAAAGATATAAAGAGAACGATTCCACTGATATTCCAATGATTGGGCATTCACCTGTTCCTCCAGTAGTTTGTGCCTTTGAGATTTCGTAAGTAATCTACATTGTAATACGCTGTAAGCAGATCACTTCCTCGCAGAATGTCTCTATTTTCTGTGGTCAAATGTGGACATAGACCAAATCTAAAAGTAGGGCAAGATGAAAACAACAAAATCACAATCACAATAAATCAAAATGCATTTTTAAGTGTAGTTCCAACTGTTTGACTAATCACTCACAAAATATACAAGCATAAAAGAAACCTACACATTGTCTCTGATGAATGTACGGAGAGAGGAAATGGAAATGAATTCTGTGTATTTCACCACATTATCCTCAAACTTGCTGTTTAAACGGGGGGGACGAAACAACAGAACACACCTGAATGGAAAAGAAAAAGAGAGGAAAAAGCTCAAAATCTTTGAGACATTTAAGAATGTACAGTTCATCTTGATACACCCAATATTAACATTTTCAGTCATTAAAACTTAAATTTCATAACCTATGTGATGTGTGCACAACCCTTATACCTTTTCATCTTTGGAAAGCGTACCGAAGCTATCACATAAAGCACGATATTTGAGAAATATTTCTGCCTATATATTTTTGGTTAGCACTACTTCTTACATATAATGGAAAAAGAGACATCAGGGACATACTTAAACATGAAATACTGATCATAGTAGTCGCTCAGATTCTCAAATGGTTGTTTCCTTCATACTCTGTGTCATACATACTCTCCATCTACCCCGTATTTCAGGCCTGTTCCCACATCAGTGGAATGAGCAAATCGATAGCTGTCCCTCAGGGCGCTGGAGACCTTCAGAAACTCTGCAAGCTGTGCACTGTCTTCCCCAGAGAAGAAGCCTGTGCAAAACCATGAACAAAGACACAAGAGGGCAAAACATGAAAGGATAGAACTTAAGCCTTCTTCGGTTCCAAGAGAGATTAAAATGAATGCAGAAGTCAAATATGATTTGCTTTGAGCTTCTGCTGCAGGAGCGATTTAAGATGTTTTGGCAGGTTTTACACATTAAACTCACCCACCACACTGGCCTCATAGTTGTCGACAAAAGAATCCAAATCTGCCTCACTGAGCAGAGACACAGAACTTGGACCTGCTTGCTTTTTCATGTAGCTCACAATGCCATCTGTTTCAGATCAAGATATAGGTATGTAAGACACAAAAATAATTACAGACAAAAATAACAACAATACAAAACACACTGGCATTCAAAAGTTTGAGATCAGCAATAATTTTTAAAAGAAATTAATACATTTACTTAGCAAAGATGCATTAAATTCAAATACAGGATTCAAAGAATCTAACATGATTCCAACAAAAATATCAAGCAAAAATATCAACATTGATAATAACAAGAAATGTTTTTTAAGCACCAAATCAGCAAATTAAAATTATTTCTGAAAGATCATGTGACACTGAAGACTGGAGTAGTGGCTGCTGAAAATCCAGCTTTGCCATCACAGAAATAAATTATTTTTATTACATATTTGCTGTATTTTTGATTAAACAAATGCAGCCTCGGTAAGCATGAGAGACCTTTCGAAAACATTAAAAAATCTTACCAACCCCAAACTTTTTGAACCGTACTGTACGTATGGACACAAAATATCAACCTGCTGTTCTGGGGCCATCATAAGATCCAGCTTCCTCTCCACTGCGGAAGATTTTAAGGGTGGGATATCCATTCACTCCAAAACGCTCACACGTCTCTGAGTTTACGGTGCAGTCAACCTGATCAAACATCAGGAAAGAGACACATTCACTATATAAACATATATAAAAACATAATCTGGCAGGTTGACTCATCTGCGTAACATAAGGGAGGCTGAAGATTTGAGCTGGGTAATAGGAACTGGCAGGATCATCACTCCTCACCTTCGCCAGAGGCAGTGTCCCTTTCAGCTTTGTGGCAGCAGCCTCATATTCTGGAGCAAGCCGCTGACAATGACCACACCTGTGGTAACATCATACATGTTAATGATACATTAAGGCATTGTACTATTTAACTGCAAAGGCAGCTAGACAGTTTCACCTTCAGATAGATCTTATAGAGAAAATCCCTAATGTTTCAGGAATTCGTTATTGTTTCAATTGCATTATAATTTAGATTCATGCACCTTCATATATCATAATTTAGATTTATGCACTATATGCATTAACAACCATTGTCATTCTCCACATAGTCCAGACATAAACAAGAAAAACCCAACTTGCGCTCTGGTCGCTGTACAAATAGTTAATTACTAACAAACTACAACCTGGTTTCAGCTGCGATTATACTGTTATTTATATATAACACATAACATTTACATTTATATAGAATAAATAACGAATACATCTTATCTGGGACATACCAAGGTGCGAAGAACTCCACCAGCAGAGTCTCGTGCATGGCTGCGCTCCGCTCAAAGTCAGAGTCTCCGAGCTCGAGCACATCGCTGCCCTCCGCACACCACACAGTCAGTACCAGACAGATGATAAACCGAGGTAAACGCATTTTGAGTCGTGTCAGCGGAGGCTATGAGACGCGTGAATGTTGAAGTTGGCCCCGCTGCGCGAGTAGCAGATATATGGATCGCCTGAAGGTCCACAAAAGCACCGTTCTCCTGGCAGAGCGCGTTTGATAAATTCAGTGCATTGAGACAAGGCCTTTACTTGGTGTAACATGTGCCTCCGGCCGCGTGGCGTGGTGCTGCAGCACATGGGATTTATTACGCTTGTTCAGATGGTTTAATCTTTTAGATAAGGGTAGTTATTTGAAAATCAATAAAGTTTTTAAAGAGCATAAGTCAGAGGGAATGGTATGCAGTGATTTATTTTAGCACTAGGGGTCACCATTATATATACCAACACATCTTATTTAAATAAGAAGAGGCTTTGGCCTGGTAAAAAGTTGCTTTTTCAAGATTTTGACTTGGCAACTGAGACTGGACAGACATTAAATCAGTCGAAATATATAATATAATGATATTTAAGAAATATCACAAGAGCAAGAGTACTGTTGTAATGAATAAGATATAAACTCTTAAGCAGACCTTCAGCAATGTAATATTGCTTTAACATTTTTGTCAAGTGCTCCTCTCAAGTATAGTGGTTTTCTTCTTGAATAAATCAGTTTCGAATGAGATGATTGAGTGATTGATTCTACCAGTGTTGGGGGTAAGGCATTAGAAGCAATAGGAGTAACGTAATCAGATTACTTTTTCAAGTAACTAGTGAAGTAACACATTATTTTTAAATTTACAAGAAAATAGCTTACTTTTTTTTATCTACTTTTTCAAGTTACTTTGTTTTTCCATTTAGTGACTGACAGCTTTCCTGTCCTCATGTTGAGAGAAATCAGGTGTTAGTGCAGAGCTTTTGTGTGTGCTGTGTAAACATGATTATTGTAGGCCTAGTTCTAGACTAAATGTGAACATGCATTTTCTCATCTCACTTGTACAAAAACAGATTTAGTACTCCTCAAACGAATAAAAACAGTTAAATGCAAAGTCGGAATATGACGCAAACCTGCAATTATTAAATATGTTAAATAACACAAATATCCTTTATGTCCTTAATCCCATTTTATTAATCAATGTCTTTGCTGCTCACCTTCGATTTTCTAATTCAACCATACTAATAAATAAAAATTACTTTAGATAAACATAACATTTGTGTTTTTCTTTCTTTCTTTCTTTCTTTCTTTCTTTCTTTCTTTCTATCTCTTTTTTTTAATTGCTAAAGAGTGTTGAACTTTTTCTCCTGCATCCTATTTTTCACACAATCCAGAATTCAGCACAGCTGAAAGGTTTATTTGAGCTGTGCCCTCTACTGAATAGACGTGAATTTACATTTTCTTCAGCCTGAGGCTTACTCATTTCACTTTTGGTGTGAAAGGGTTTTTTTTTTTTTTTTTGCTCAAAATAGAACTTTTTTATATTAAAAATAAACAAGCAAGCCCAGCCCGGTAAAAGTAACACAAAAGTAATGTAACATTACTTTCCATAAAAAGTATCAAAGTAATACAATTAGTTACTTTTCAAGGGAATAACAATACTGTAATTCATTGTAATGCTTTCCCCAACAGTGCTTGTCACTGTTGTATAAACTATGATATATTAGGGATGCATTGGACCTTCATTAGATTTCATCTAGATTTCTATGTACTTATTTAAAGATTTTCTCAGAACAAGATGTTACGCAAAGAAACACATCACCTGGGGAATTTCAAGACCTACAATGTGCAAGTGAAGTTCCTGTCTTCAGATGATAAGCTAATGCCAAAACTGACTCAGCCCATCTTTTGCTGAGTGTTTTATTGAAACGGAAACCCTGTTTTCCTTCATTCTCGATTATTTCCTAAATTATAGTGTGTTATCTGTTAATACAATGCATGGAGGGGAAATACGTCCTGGAGCATCACTTATCATTAAAGTCAGCAGGAAACCATTCTCACGGACCCTTCGGTGCAATGGCTTACCAATCATAGTTGTTAAAGCCTTCTTTTAGCCAGCTATTTTTGAACAGATGTTTGAATAGTAATTTAGAAAGAGGGCTGCTTTGATGTTCCAGATCCTGAATTTTCCATTTTACTCCCCCATTTTAACCAAATCCCTTATTTAACTTTCCAGACCATCCTAAAACAGACAATCATTGTGTTTCAGTTTCAGTTAATATTTTTTGTTTAATCTCCAAATCTAAATCTAAGGACAACAGAATCCCTTGTGAGTAATTCTGTGTGCGTTATGTAGTGAGGGATTAATTAACTACTGTATAATAAACTCCTCCAAGTTAATTATTTTGATTTCTTTCATTGTATTGTAATGTTTGACCCCTAACAGAAATAACTACAATGGATAGTCCCATTTCTACTAATACTTGATGGTAAAATAGTGAGAAAAACTATAATAGTTCAATAACATTTGCATACTGAGTTTTATGAAACGTAAAAGAAATGCATTAAAACAGCTTGAAAGAAAAATATTATTAAGTTCATTACTTAATTATTCCCATTATTTTAACACATCATTGTGGTCTATGGAATCCCAAGCATACAACAAATATCAGCAGAGGTTAATACAGTACTTATAAACATTATAGTGTAGCCTAACCTATAATGTGTAGTGTATGGAAATGTCAGTAAACATGAAATATGTCGATGTACATCCATTTGTTAAGATTGTATTGTATTGTGTTTTGTAATGACAGTTTTATGCCAAACGGTTAAATAGACACTAAACTATACTTATAGCTAAACAGTGGGAGGGAGAGAATACAGTAGGCGCAAGCGCTTGCCCACTCCTCGCGCGCTCGCGACTCGATTGTCTTGAGGTTCTGTCACTGTCGCGCGCTCTCCAGCGCATAGGATAGAGAGACAGCGAGTGATTTCGCGCACACCGGTTTAGCGATCACTTTGGGAGCAAGACACAGCTTCAAAATTGTATTCATAGGTTTATGAAGTTTACACAAGGACGTACGTCAGTAAGAGTATCTTGATTGTCCTCGGGACGCAGCACTCCAGAACTTCGCTCAATAAAGTTCAATGCCACTTCTCCAGTAAGGTAAGAAAGTTTACGCTACTCACAATACAGTTAAATGCAATGTAAGACTTTTCAGACTTCGAAGGACATGATTGATTCCTTGATTGCATTCAATTTTGTATAGCCTACTTTTCTTCCTGAAGTTTTTTTTTTTTTCTGTTGAAGTTTCCATCTTCTCCCCTGACCTACTTCTTGAAGGCTGGTTTTGATGAGATTGTGTGATTGCTTTTTCTTAGGGTTCGCTCTCAAATTTAATACAATTTTCAAACAAACCATATAATTCATGCAAACCAAAATTGTATAATTAATAGTGTTTACTGTAAATGCACACTTCAAAAGATTAAACCTACATTGGTAGATTTCATTAGCTCATGCAACCTAATTGTAAAAAACTAAGCAAATATAAGAAAAATTGTGGTTTTCCTGTAATTAAGGTGCAATTTGGCTGTTGAAACATAGATGTGCATTGACTTTTTTTTTTAGACCAAATCAGACACAGATGTGTTTGTGATCTAGAGCAGGTGCTGCTTTATCCATCTTATGTTTTGCTCCATCAAAATTACATTTTTTACAGTTTGCATAACAAAACAGTATATTGTTTAAAAATTACATGTATTTTGTATGTGATGCTTGTCATAATACCAACATGAGTCACGGCTGTGTTATGTGAAGGAGAATGATGGAATGACACACTGCCCTGAACGCATTTTATCTTTTTGTGAGTCATATCAAAGACTCTGCCAATATTTTTTGTTCTTTCGTTGTTGATCTAACAGATTTTTAGCATTGCATGCTATTTGACTGTTTCTTCCCCACAACATTCTAGAGTGTCAGGCGCTTGCAGATACATACAAACCCCAGCATTTGTGGCCAAAAGCACATTAGATCCAGGAGATGCTGACCTTGACCTTGTTTCTAGGTGATTCCAGACAATTAAAATGAGTCCACAACCTGTTTTGCCATCATTCTGTTCCAGATCACAATATCTCCTAAAACAGGTCAGACTTATGAATAGGAGCTCAGAAAGGATCACTTGTACCTGCCAATGGTTCCACATCTGGAGAGCAGAGACTCTAATTGATTTCCACAGGAGAAACGTTTCACCTTGACAGCAGCATACTGAGGTCCTCATAAAAAACATCTGCTGTGGATATGATTTCTTTGTTGGGTCATGAGCACTGGGTTGGCACAGACTCTTTAACTGAAATTCTTTGGATTACGCCAGGGGGTCTTGGTTCAGTAGTTCACAGCTGTTTGTGTTATGAGATCATTTATGTCATGAAATTAATTGTAAATTAGCAGCTAATAAACTGGAATTGTTTTCTGTAAAGCAATCTGATATGTAAACATTCAAAAAAGAGAATTTGATATCTGATTTTAAGTTTTGTAAATGTCTTTTTATGTGTTTAAATCCTTAGCCGTAACCTTCTACATGTCAAAAAGTGACTTTATATGAGTTCAGGGCGAAATAAAATAGCACAGAGCAAAGAACATACGGAGGTCAGTGGTGATGAGATGGGGGTGTTGTGTTAACAGATGAAGACAGTGGGTAATATTTCCACCACATGCTTGCATAAGCCTCTCTAACTCATGCTTTTTGCAGGCAGAGGCCTAAGGAGGGCTTTGAATCTGTGGGCTTCTGCCTAAAGCTGTTTCCATTTCTTTATTTGTCCATTGCTGGACTCTGCATTTTTGTTCATTCATTTTGCATTTTTGTTTGCACATCCCTGTTTATTTTCACTGCAGAACCACCACAGAGTTGTAGAGTCAGTGAGAAGATCTCGGATCTGAAAGTTGGTCGGTCTTGGAGAGAATTGAAGCACAGCCGCAGAGCTGGTAGTCATTAGGAGAGGGGAAAGTGACTCTGATGTTGTTTTGCAGGGTCTGTTTGCACGGAAGAAAAGACAAACAACCCATCTAGAGTGAAACATAGAAACATAGCTGTGTTTGTAAATCTCATACAAGTGTTTAAGTGGAGAACTCTTGAAAAATGATCATGACAGCTGGCAGTAAAGCTCGTTTTGTGATTGTTGCGATACAGAAAAGGGCTACGATCTACAACAGTTATATCTGTCATTCCCTTCAGGCAAAACAAAGCCATTGTTATGTCCTTCACATTTGGGATTGACATTTGAACTCAGAACTGCAGTCATCGATACTACCGCTGTCCTCCCGCTGTCTCAGGGTTGTATTTTAAATCAGGTAGACGACAGGGGGGAAATAATAACCCTCCTCATCTTTTCCTTTTGCTTTAGTATTATGGAAAAGGCATACTGGCACTGTGCTGAAGTTTGTCCCATGAGATCCAATCGGAAAATTCATTGTGGTAAAATATGAGGTCAGGACAAACTGTCTTTTATATGTATGTGGGAGACGCAGAAATAGAGAGATTTGACTTTCTACATGTGTATTGTGAGTGTGTGTGTAATGTCTACCGAAGGGAAATGGTCACTGGATGACAGACCTGTATTTTCTATCAAGATGTTTCCTTTTGTTTGTTTCTGGAAAACTCCCTGGTGTTCTTCAGAATGAGAGGAGGAGACAGTACAGACCTGAGGACTCGGATATTGTTATTTATCTTACAGACAATGAATTGTAAACACCAATACATGAAGTAATGAATCCTCAAGCACAAGCACTTCGGATGCAAATCGAAGAAAGATTTGCATGGAAAAAATTTCATTTAATTTGGATTCAGAATTTGTTGGCAGCACAGGAAATTGCCCCTGTGTTTCCTCTGTTACTCTCTGCGTGTCTTCTCTTGTGCCCAGGACATCCTGAGACCAGCATCTGGCAAATGCCTGCCCTCTTTCTCTGTCTCTCCTTCTCACTCTCATCCTGTTTTTTCTGCCTTGTTGTCAAAGATATATGACCTACGCATATCAGGTTCATAGCCTTTAGATGCATTTAAATCAGACAATTATTAAGATATATAAATATATACACACACTACTGTTAAAAAGTTTGAGGTCAGTATGATTTTTTTAAGAAATGAATACTTTATTGAGTGAGGAAGCAATAAACTATTAAAAAGTGACAGTAAGCTATTTATAATGGTACAAAAGATTCCCAGTTCAAATAAATGGTGTTTTTTTAATCTATTCATCAATGAATACTGAAAAAAATATTATGTCTGCAGAATATATAAAACATAGTAAAAAGTACTTATATTTAGCAAGAGTGCATTAAATTGATCAAGACTGACAGTAAAGACATTACAAAGGATTTCAAATAAATGGTGTTCTTTTGAACTTTCTATTCATAAAAGAATATTTTAAAAATATTTATCACAGTTCCCACATAAATATTAAGTAGCACAACATTGATAATAATAAGAAGAAATGCAGCATATTAGAATGATTTCTGAAGGATCATGTGATACTAAAGACAAGTGATGGCTGCTGAAAATTCAGCTTCAGCCATCATATTAATAAACTACATTTTACAATATACTAAATTAGAAAACATTTATTTCAAATTGTAATAACCTTTCACAATATTTCTGTCCTTACTGTATTTTTCATCAACTAAATGCAGCTTTGGTGAGCGTAAGTGCCTTTCATAATATACTGTAGAAAACTTTAAAAACGACTAACCTTTAAAGTTAAAATCTCATTCAGAGTTTTGAAAATGCATTTGGTCAGTATGGGAAGGGACTCTTTAACATTTAAGAAACCTCTGGATCGGGTTTAAAATATTGTCTTCGTTGTGATGGGAGTGAGAGGAGGAGGAGAATCTAGAAGCACTTCCATGGAGTCACCTTCAGGGCAGACAGAGACCGATGCATTTCTTTTCCTCTGGTGAAAACTTCTTTACTTTCAAATGCTCAGATTCAGAAACATCTGGTTATTTTTTCAGCTGTAAAAAGGCGATAAAAAGACGGTTTTAATAAGGAGCAGGCTTCCTCCTCGCTCTCCAGAAGGGCTCTGCAGCGATGGCCAGTTGAGTAAATCAGAAAGCTTTAGGAGGAATGTACTGGCAGCAAATGGACTTCCTCTGGGGAGATAAACGATGGCAAATGGGTGATGCAGTGATATTGTGTGGTACCAAATCCCTGAATTCCCTCATTCAAACGTTATCTCAGCATTATCCCCACACATTTTATCAAAAGCTATAAGAGAAACAGCAGATCTTTAAGCTGGCAAACAGAAAAATATTTTAGTGTTGCTTTGCAAAGATATTTTGCTGGAAAACTATGAAGGCTTTGGTTTCATCACGCACCTGGATTCAGTCCTAATGCCTTTTCTGAGTGCTGCACTCCTCTTTGCACTTAGGGGAGGCTCAGTGTTGTATGTCACACTCGCTTGAATAGATCCAGGCCTTATCCAAATCTCTGAAAATGTAATAAATAAATCTGGGGAAAAAATATGAATAAATATAAATGTAAAAATATGGACATTAATTCATTCATCACAGCATTAGCTTTATCATCGGTACAACCTGCTGCAGTTCGTCCATCTGTCTGCACAGGCATAGCGGCCACCTCATTCTGATCCAAATGTTTGTTATTCTGTCTCATAAATAAATGGGCCTCTTAAGGTAAATTCCTGTGTGGGACAGCTTTACTATACCCAGGACATCCAGTACTGCCCAGACCGTACAATAAAACACCACAGACAAGGGAAAAAAAGCACACATATGAAAAGTTCCTTAACTGCGCAGATTGAGCTTGAGTCCATTTTAGTGTTTGCAAATAAATTTGCCAGCCAACAGCATGTTGATTTAGACTAGATTCGGGGAGGATGGAGTCTGTTATCTCACTTCAGTCTTGTGGCAGTTCATTAACGAAACCAAAGCGAAATGAAATGGTGATGCTCAAAACACAGTGAGAGGACTTGTGATACTGGTGATATATGATGCCTAATGAGGACTGTCTGAGCAGCTGTCAACATAGCTCATTGTAATTAAGTCAATGAAATATATTGCACATAATTAAATAAACTCGTCCCTGAGTAGATGTTTACTCTGTGTTGAATGCTTGTTTGTCTAAAAGACTAATTGATTATATTATTAGATTGACCATATCACTGCTATTTTAAAAATTATATTTATTAATCTATCTAGGTCTATACAAGCAAAGTGTCAAAGTGCAAAAGTTTAGTGATCTTTAGTGATCATTTTAAAAAGGACTTAATGATTTTAAGGCACATATTTTCATTGTGCGAAACTGTTTGTCTTTAATATAAGCAAATCTATGTCTTTATCAGATGTTAAACATGGTCTGAAAAATCTACAGAGAAGTCTGCAAATTTGAGTTTGGAAAAGTATGGAATTTTGAAATGGAAAATAACTGGAAATGAATAACATCAGGATTTATTTTTTATCCCACATCTCAAAACAGAGTTCCCACTGTCATGAAAAATCTGGATATATCAGGGAATTTTAAAATGGTTAAATCTAAAGTTTTATTCCCTAAATAATGTAATCTTTAAATCTTAAAATATATATTTTTAAATAAATAAAACCTCTATAAAGGATTACTGGAAAAGGGATGGAAAATCATTGTTCAGAGGTTTTGGAGAACTCTGTCTGGACACTTAAACACTAATCACTTAAACTCATGTTATCTATTGTAAATTTCACATTTTGATGTTTGATGTCACTTCTAAAATTGTGGATTCGAGCTCATATTTCTATTATTTCACTGCACAATTCCACAGTTGTTACGTTAATGGTGCTGACAGAAGTTCTTTCAGGAAAATGTCCCTCACCGAGAGGTTGCTCAGCTGACTCCACAGCTGTGATTCTGGGTCTCCAGCCTGCATGGAGTGATGCTCCTTTGGGTCCTATTGGGACCGCGGCACTCTTTTTCTCCTCTTTCTTTCTCTCGCATGTGTTCTGACTGTACGCCCAGACTCCTGAGGGCCTCACACGCACATACACAAGCCAGCTCTGCGCTCATGGAAATCTGCAATCAATTTAGCCAGCAGGGGAGGGGGCGTCACACTAGAGACCCCCCATTTTAAGAGAGCTGTGTATATAGGCATGCATACGTGCACGTGGAGTTCAAGTACGCTCATGTGGGCTTGTGACGATTGACTTGGGTGTTTCTTTACACACATACACATTTGTTCAGCATTTCCTCTTCGTGGATGACATACTGTATACTTTGTTGAACTGACAGAGGAAACGCAGCTCATCTTTGTCCCGTAGTCTAAGCTACTGGCCAATCATTCATGAAATTGTGATTGACATGCCGCCACAGCTGGAGCTAAAATTAAACTCAGTCTTCTTCCTATCAGTCTTTGCCAACAATCATTGTGACAGAAGTTTCAGAGAGCAGTTACCTAAACTGGGTCACAGTCTCAAGTGCAATAAGCAGAAGATTATAAGAGCCTAGATTTTTAGAGTATCCAGATTTCCTTTTATCCATGCAATGGAAGAACAGTGTCCACTTGTTTATGCTGTGTGTATTGGAAAACAAGGAAGATAAATCATGTTGAAGGAACGGTCATGATGTCATGTTTGGCCGTGTCGCTGAAATTAGGAGGGTAACCTCATCTGTCCCTTTGGGAAGAAACAAAAACTGAAAAACATCCTTGTAATTTCTCTCAAAGCCTCTTTCTTAAACAAAAGCTGTTTACAGAACTTAAAATCTCAGACTGTCCTAATTAGTTTCTCATGCCCTTTAGATTTAAAATTGCTCACATATCTTAACACTAAAACTTACAACACTTTGGAGTTCATGGTGTTTTGATTAAGCACAGTTGATAAAGAATTAACAAATAAACCCTTTTGTATATTGCACAGTAAATTTGATATTGATTTGAGGTGAGGGTTTATATGTGAGAAGATAATATTTACATTTATCCATTTAGCAGACACTTTTATTCAAAGTGAAAAAAGGTAACCTGAAATTGGTGACATCTAAATTAACTGGTTTAAGTCAAAAAATATTATTTTACATCACTGAACCAAAATATATAATTTAATTTATACCAGCAAACCTAATTGTTACGGGTTAAATCATATAGAAATAGCTCCAATAGTTAAAAATAAATATACTAAAATGTATTTGAAATACATTTATTTCATGATAAGTATACTACAAATTCATTAACATATTTATGTACTTAATAAAAAATACCCTGCAATTGTACTTTTAGTACATTAAACTGGTATACTTACAGTCTGCTAAATTGGAACAACTAATTTAGTACTTAATGCACTTTAATTGCGCAGAAGTACTGCTGAAGTCCAACTGAAAATATACTGAAGTATATTTGATTGTGCTAAAGTGGAACTATTGCAAGTATACTTTAAATATCTTGCATTTAAAGACTGATATTATTCAAAGATCATGCAATCCTCATCAATAGTGCAATGTTAAAACACATTTTGGGCTTAATATTAAAAAATATGTGTTGTGCACAAGTAGTACTCCAAATAGTTTAATTAAAATGTTTATATCAGTAAGTCTTGAGCGATATGTCAGGAAATATGTTAATAGATTTGAACTAATCTTAGTATGAAATAAATGTATTTGAAATATATTACTTTTTTCTAGGGTCTTTAAGGTAACAATTGCAAGTCATCACTTTTTACAGTGTAGATAAAAGTAAACAATTTGTCACAGAGCCAACAATATTGATAGTGAATGTCAGATTTAATTGAAATCCGTACTGGAAAAAAAATATATATTAAAAATAATTAACAAACATTTAAAAAAAAAATTATGTAGTGTGTAAACCTACTGTTTGGTTTTAGAACTGAAATTTTTCCTCTCTCAACCATCTATTAAAAATAATGTCAACTAATGATGAGTTCATAGTAAAGTGGCTCTCGAACAATGATTCTGCAGTATGAACAGGTTTAATTAGTCACTCTCAGTAGGCAGATATAATTGAGTGCGTCTTTCTTGATAGAGGGTGGACATCTCAGACCACACTGGAAGCAGAGAGGAAGAGGAGGAGTAGAGGAAGAAGTGAGTAGGAGGAAGAGGTAAGTTAGGAAACATTTCCCTTTAGATAAGGATGTGAAGACTCATGCTTCAGTGTTAATCAACATTCCATTGGACTTATTGTCAAATTCCTGTTTGGAAAAAAAACTTTCATATCAGGAATAAATACTTCAGATGTCATAGTTTTGAGTCATGAAGGTGGATGTTTGATTCACTTTACACCTTTCTGTTTTTTTTGGGGTTTTTTTTACAAGAAACATACAAGCAACAGTTATAATAGAAAATTAACTGATTTTCAAATTATAAAATTTACATTAAAATTAAATTTAAAATAAAAAGACTGAATTAAATGCAAAGTTTGTTTTTTCTGCTTTGGTTTTTGCCTCAACATGTTCTGGGCCATATAAATTACAGCCCATGTAATTATGGTGGTGCTCGGTCATGTCTTTTTAGAGAGCTCAAACCTCAGAAGTGCCCATCTCTTTAACTTCTCTGCCTGTGAGGGTTTGGTTTAGCATGGCGACACTCACCAAAGTTCGTGAACGTGAGTGCGTGTGCTTTTATGTGAACATAATTTGATTTTGTGTGGTTGTGTGCACCTATACTTGAAAAAATTTGGCCGGGCATATGAAAAAAAATTGTGTTTGTATAGAAATGTGTTTTGTTTGTTTGGCCACCACGTGTCTTAGGCCCAGTGAAGCCACAGTCATGTAGTCTGTGGTTATATGGTCTACAATGTCTAGCAGGAACCAGCTGTCAAACTGTGAGGTCCCCCACAAGGCCTCAGGAGATCTCGGCTCCATGCCTTTAAATGGCAGAAAACTTAACACCACTTAAAACACTCCTGCTGAAATATCACAACAGACAAAGCTAAAAATAAAGCCTCATCTGTCCATTTTTGGTCGCACTGACTATGCCGTTTTAAAATGCCTTGAATCTCAAAACACACCCTGATGAGAAAGTTTTTCTGTTTATAGGGGACTGTTGTCTTTTCTGACTCTTAAAAAGCAAAAACATACATCAGCATAACCACAACACAACTGTTGTGATGACAGCGACCTTATCGTAGTGTCTGTGCGACTGTAGTTTCCTCCAGGCATGAGGTCATGCGGATATAGCGGGTATGACATAAGCCAGCTGGGCACAAAACCACCTTGGGAATAGAATCATTTAACGCTCACCAACACAAACACACAAGGTCAAGTTTGCCTCCGAGACACATGAAGCACACGCAGGGGTGTGGTTGCTGATGAATATTTGGAATCAGGCTCTTTGATGTGTGGAGCGGTCGGGTCGGTGTCTGCGGCCCGTGCGAGTGTGGAAGAGTGGTGTCTGACCCCAGAGAGATGGCGGGTGTTTAGAGAGAGCGATAAAGGAGGAAGGGCCCCCACGTATCCTGTTTTTCTCTTTTTAGAGGAGCTACAGACCGGCCGCAGAGCAGAGCATGACATAAGCTTCTGTTCCATAGCCAAACCCAATGCAGCCAGACACTGTCAGTCTCACAGAATCCTAGAGCTAGATCTGAACTTTTAACTATTAATTGAACGGATGTTGAATTTTGTTGAATAAAGTTCTCGCTTGTCTTTGTAAACCTGTTTGAATTGAAACTTCTGTGAAGCACAAAAGGAGGAAATTTGTGCTTTTCTATGCAAATACTGTGGGACTGGAGCTTCTAAAAGAACACAAATGCACCATAAAAACATCGTAAGTGCGGAAAGATGAAGGGTTAATCCAATATACACAGGCAGGAGTCAGGGAACAGGAAACAAGGCAACACGAGATGACAAGACTAACATGAACAGGAGACTAGACTCAGTAAAGCAGCTATCATCACTAGGTGAGTGATAAACGCAGAACAATACTGGAGATGAACAGAAACAGAATGGCACGGTAAGGCAGCTAGCGCTAGAAGAGAGCTATACGCAGATCAATACTAGGCAACTAGATCAGGATCTGAGAGTGCTTTATGTAGTGTATATAATAGCTCTTAGGTGAGCGTGTGGTTGGTGACAGCTGTGTGATCAGAGCATTCAGCTGTGTAAGTGCAATCAGTGTAATCAGCTGTGTATGTGTCATCAGTCCAATGGATGATGGGAAATGCAGTCCAGTGTGATGTATGGTGTGAGAGTCAATGTGATGAGCGAGTGACCTCTGGTGGTGAGTGAACGGAAGTTCATAGACCGGATTCGTGACTGAGGGACTGGACAGGTAGATTTTTCAGTGAGAAAAGCAGTGGCAAACAGTTTACAGTCAGGCTCCTTCATTGAAACAGGACAGACAGATAATTCAAAATCAAGAGCATTAGTGACAACTGAACAGGCAAACTCAGATTCATTGGTTGAAAGTGGACAGACAGAAAGCTCAGGAGTAAATTCATTGACTAGAAGGGGACAGACAGACTGTTCACTAATGGTCTCTTTGGCAATGACCGGGTAAACAGGGCATACTGAAGGTTCATTTAAGGCTTCCATGGCAGTGATGGGGTTAACGGGACCGATATGGGGTGCATTTATAGTTTCTGAGCTCAAGACAGACAGTTCAGGGTTAGATTCCTTGAAAGACACAGACAATAAAGACAGTTCGAAATCAGACATATTTATTGAGATGAGACGGACAGACAGTTCACAATCAGCCGCTATGGCTGGTTCAGAACGGGGCAAGAGTTCAGAGGTAGCCTACTCGGACGGTTCAGAGCAGGGCAAATGTTCAAAAGCAGCCTCCGTGGCCGTGACAGAACAGGACGAGGATTCGCAGACGGCCTCCATAGCCGTGACAAGGCAAAGCAAGGAATCACAGACGGCCTCCATAGCCATGACAGGACAGGATGAGGGTTCATAGATGGCCTCCATAGCCGTGAGAGGACAGGACAAGGGTTCACAGATGACCTCCATAGCCATGACAGGACAGGACGAGGATTGATAAGTGGATACCACTGACACCTCTGGAGGTTCTGCAGCAGTTGCCGCCACCTCTGGAGGTTCTACAGTGGTAAACTCAGGACACTGGAAGAGTTCAGTAACGGTCTCTTTGACCGCAACATGACAGGCTGAAAGTGCATTGATGGGCGCCACCACACCGCAAGGAGCTGAAGTGAGCACCGCCGCCTCGGGAGGTTCTGCAGCATGTACCGCCACCTCTGGAGAAACTGCAGCGGGCACCATCGCCTCGGGGAACACAGCAGCGAGCGCCCCTACCTCAGGAGGTTCTGCAGCGTCAGAATCTCTGGGTGTGGCAGACAGGACATGACAAGACTTTGGATGATCAGCTGAGATGTGACGAGACTCTGGCAGATCAGCTGAGATGTGACGAGACTCTGGCAGATCAGCTGTGACATGATGTGACTCTGGGAGATCAGCTGTGACGTGCTGAGACTCTGGAAGGTCAGCAGAGACGTGAAGAGACTCTGGAAGGTCAGCGTAGAAGTGAAGAGATTCTGGAAGGTCAGCGGAGACGTGAAGAGACTCGTGACGATCAGTTGAGACATGACTTGACTCGTGAAGACTAACTGTGACTGGGCTTGACTCTGGATGATTAGTTGTGACGTGGTGTGACTCTGGATGACCAGCTGTGACGTGGTCTGACTCATGACGATCAACGGTGAGTTGACTAGACTCACAATGATCAACTATGATCTGACTGGATTCACAAAGATCGACTATAACTTGATTTGGCTTTTTAACATCAACTGTGACTTGACTTGGCTCTTTAACATCAACTATGACTCGACTTGGCTCATTACTGACAGCAATGACATGATGGGGTGTTGTTGTGGCCGCCATTTTGTGAACAGACTCCGGTGTCATTTCAGTCACAGACGCGGTGTCGTGTTCCTCTTCTGCGACACCCACAGTAAACAAAGAGTCAGCACACAGCAAAGCATAGTCCATAAAGTCGTTTAATCTACAATTAAACTTCCCTTCCCGACTTAATGGGCTCATTTAATCCAAAACGAAAAATGTCTTTTAATACGACCTCCTCAAAGGGTACCCTGTAAGTTATCTCACAGAATTGAGTGACGTACTCCTCAATAGATGAACTCCCTTGTCTCAGGTCGAGCAGCTGGTCGAATGGATCCATACCTGGCCAGGGTTCCTTAGAAAAGCTGCTGGATCCTTGTGAGGCCGAGTATTCTGTAATGGGGCAAACAAGACGTGAGACGTGCGGCTCCATTTGCAGGCTTTTATTAGACAGAGACGTGGTCATAACAGGCATAGTTCAAACAGTGGCAAGCAGATATGTTGAGGACAAGACAAGAGAATTCAGAGGGAATGCGTGGGTCGTAGATCGGCGAACAATATCCAAAGGGTTTAGACAAGAGGGGTAATCCGAGAACACGAGCAATAGTCCAAGCAGGGGCAAACAGAGTCCAAACGGAAAGATGAAGGGTTAATCCAGTATACACAGGCAGGAGTCAGGGAACAGGAAACAAGGCAACACGAGATGACAAGACTAACATGAACAGGAGACTAGACTCAGTAAAGCAGCTATCACTAGGTGAGTGATAAACGCAGAACAATACTAGAGATAAACAGAAACACAGAATGGCATGGTAAGGCAGCTAGCGCTAGAAGAGAGCTATACGCAGATCATTACTCGGCAACTAGATCAGGATCTGAGAGTGCTTTATGTAGTGTATGTAATAGCTCTTAGGTGAGCGTGTGATTGGTGACAGCTGTGTGATCAGAGCATTCAGCTGTGTAAGTGCAATCAGTGTAATCAGCTGTGTATGTGTCATCAGTGCAATGGATGCTGGGAAATGCAGTCCAGTGTGATGTATGGTGTGAGAGTCAATGTGGTGAGCGAGTGACCTCTGGTGGTGAGTGAACGGAAGTTCATAGACCGGATTCGTGACAGTAAGATTGTACAATTATCAAAGAATCAATACAATTATCAAAAGAATAAAGTACTATCTCATCAATACCCATCAAAAAAAAAAAAAAAAAAGTGTGACCATATTCACATTCTATTTCAGACGTAAATGATTAAATGACAGACATTTGCAAGTTTTGTGTCCTACAATGGACTGTGAGTACATATCCACCTCATCAAGTGATCTTTTGTTTTATGTCTTATAAAATACCCCATTAGTATTTTGATGTGAGAAAACACTGCAAACAATTCAGTGCATGAGTGAACTGTCCGAATGAATCAAACTGAATAGCGAACAGTTCAGACCTGTTTGACTGTTCAAAAGAGCGATTCATTTGCGAATCTAAAATTCTGATTCTAAACATCTGATCGAAAAACACATGATTTGATTGTTGAAATATTATCAGGGAAAATGATTCTCAAGTCAGTATACGGAAATCTCCATTGCCATATAAGGATTTATCAGTAATGTTTTACTGGGGCACAGTAGTATTTCACAGAATGAAATAAAAAGGGTCTAGTAAAGCCTCTGCCAAGAACCCCCAAATATTATGAACCCCTTGTGAAAGACTCCCTTCCAATAATATTAAGGCAGCTATATGTTTCATGTATAGAGACATTTTTATACTGTGTATAATAGTAAGTGTGATATTATAAAGTCAAAATGTTGTTCCGTAATTAAAATTTTGCCTTTTATGTGTCTTTGTACTAAAGGAATAAATCAATAATAAAAATAATTACACGTATTTTACACACACACTTTATATAGACAAAATACTTCTTCTTTTTTTTTTTTTTTTTTTAAATATTTGCATTTGCATGTTATATTCCTTAAATAAAATGTAATAAAAACACTAGAAATAGAAAATACATAAAAGACTTTAAAATGTAATACACAAATACAAAAGCACTTGATGGTTATTTTAGGAGGCATGTTTAGTCATTCAGATTTTCTTTCTCAAGCAGCTCTTTACAGTGGTGTTTATATGGTTTCCATCACAATTTCTTGGGCAACAGCATGTGAAAGCTGGTATAGGGGGGTTTTAGCTTAAGGGTTGGCAGACACCAGCCAACATTTCACTTCATCTGCTAAGAGTGTTTGGGTTTGAGACCTCTGTTACTCATACTGTGAAGAAGAACAATATTAAAAATCCATCTGTGCTGTGAATGGCCATTCCCCTCGAAGCTTTGTGTTTTGTCTTTTGGTTAAAAGTAAAAACAGAAACGTGTTGCTGTTTGAAAAAAGGAATTGTCTGCGTTTGTGGCATAACCGCAATAACAGCAATAACAGCAATGCAAAAAAAAGAGCTCGAGGCAGAGAGACAAAGCTTTGGGGAGAAATGAGTGTCGGTGAAAATTGAACAGTGTCTAATAAGGCCTCAAAGGTCAGAGTTCAACATTCCAGCTATTCCTATTCATCAAAAGTGAAGATGCTCTTGCTTCTCTCTTCACATAGGGGGAAATGAACTGCTAAATTTAACAAATAATAACATTTGAAATGATTTGTTTTTTGAATATCATTAGAACATCATTAATCTAAAATAATTGTCTTTGCAAAGTCACATTCCAACTGAAATGTATCCACTGTCACTTGAGATGCATCAGAACAGACTCTAGCTGCCAGTTTATGTGATTTTCCATTGTAATTATGGCTTGTATGGCCCGTAAGTGGATATTCTGGTGGTTTAGACCCAGACCCTATATGACGCCTTCCCACAATCCTACCAAATTCTGCAGTTCTTGTGTGGCTGTAATGTTTTTTATGAGGTAGGTAATGTACGTAAACAAAATTGCACCAAGCTGCATAATACCAGCCAGCTCAAATCATGAAGCGTTTGGCGTGAGAATTATTTTTCTAGCAGAGACATAAACATATGATTTTACAGTGTGAATCTGCAACACAGAATACTCATAGTGAGTCAGTGGGTTCGCCAAACCCAAGCGTTTACCATAGAAATACACATTGCCACAGCCTTTGAGATTAGAGTAGCATTAAACATGGAAAAATGGGTGGGGTGCAATGTTGCACTGACTCACTAACCCCTGGTTTATTGATGAGGGGTTCACTACCCCCCACCCCCACACTTAAAAACACACACTATGTGGCGCTACACTGAACCCAGACCACAGCCAGCTAAACACTCTGTGGTGCGGAGGCTGAGAGTGTGTTTTGAAATTCAGCCCCAGATGTTTTATATTATGGGGCTTTTATGCCAGTTTACCGTAACTTAGATTTACTGGTTTAACTGGAGTTAGTGTGTCTGAGCCAGAACTGGGGTTTTGGTCAGATGACAGTCAGCTCTGTATTATTCCTTTACCTCATCTCTTTGTTCTTTCTGGCAAGGTAAACAACAGTGTGGCATCCGTACTGCCAGAACAGGAGCGGGTCAGCAGCAGATCGTTGTTATAATAGACTGTAGTAACCCTTCGCTCACTCTCAGTCTGTTGAGATGTTTTTATGAGGTTGTTTTCGCTGAGGTTGAATGTGATTGAAACTGAGTTTGACTTTGGTTTGAGTGGTTACTGCACTCATGAGCTCTGTCTCCTTTCGGCTTTGAAGATTAATGCATACTAGCTCAAACAATTGATAATGTACAGTCAAGTGATTATGTAAGGGATAATGCAATTGGCAATGACAATTAAACAAATTTAATGCACAATGTTGAGGCAAAGAACCACCCGATGCGAAGCTAGATGTGCATAAAAATCGTTTATGCTGCTTATATCACTGTGACTTGCCATCAGGAGAAGTTAAAAGTGTTGCTGATGTTTGCTGGGCAAACTTAGACTGGAATGATTAGAATAAGACTGTTCTGTCTACCAAAGTATTGTTTTCTTGAGTCTAGTGCATTTTTTCGATTGTTTTCAATGGGAGCATTTAGTGTTTTTTTCTTGAGCAGTGTATTTTTTCAATTGTTTTCAATGGGAGCATTTGGGGGTTTATTTATTTATTTATTTATTTTTGTTTTCTCTGTACCAAGAGTTGAAAAATGTTAAACTTTGTGGAAAATTCTCACTACTGTCAATTTTTATCCAGCTGTCCAATCACAGTGGAGGAGGGGCGGGACATACACCACGCCAATCAACTGTCATATCCTACTTGTACTATGACTAAACAACAATGGAGAAGAAGTTAATATTGCTTGTCTCAGATAATTCATGTTTTACCAGATGGAATTGGAACTGGATTACCACCAATATTGATAGGAAAAATAATGCTTGGAGAAGCATTTCATTAGTAAAAGAGCAAGGGACTGTGGGAGTCTGAATTACCTGCATCTCTTTACTGGAGCTGTGAGTTTCTTTACTTCAAAAACACCAATGTTACAACCTTTTGGCTGAGAAATATATAATGACATATAGGCTGATAATATACTAGTTATTGTTCTTTAACAAATAAATGAATAAATATTGCCTTGACTATTATTACTTTATTTGTTGATTAATTAAAAAAAAAAAAAAATTCATGGTAAAATACCAGCAGCTGTGGTTGCCAGAACTTTACCGTAAAAAATATGGTAGCATCATTTTAGGTAAAAAAGGTATTTCATTAACCGATATAATGTTAATATCTGTTTTGTACCTTTGTAATACACTGATAAACATTTATTTCAATGAAAAAACATCAAATGTGAAGTGTCATGCAGGGAATTCTGTTTTTTCACTGTAAATTATGCAATGACTTTTTCTTTTACATTTCCAAAATCCATAATTTTCACAGTATTTTACTGTAAAATTAGATTCACCATATACGGTATGGAAACTTACTGTTAACCAATTAATTATTTTTACAGTCTTTTACTGTTAAAACATGTTCATTTTTTACAGTGTAAAGTATAAAGTTTACTGATCATTATACACTGTAAAAATATTTTTTTGAAGTCATAAATAAAACAAAGATAATTGGAGTATGTTTTATCAGAAAATACTATTTCAGTCTTTCTATTTCAAAATTTCATGTTTAATTCAGTGTGTTGCTTGAAGTTTCTTTGTAATTCTTTGTAAAAAAAAAAAAAAAATTACTAGCAATTTGCGAGTGAAAAAAGTAAATCCTACACTAATTTTTTTAGTGTACGAAATTGACCTATCAAGTACTCCAGAGAGCAATAAACTGTTCTGCTTGAGTACAACAGACTATTAAGATCCAATTAAATCTAATGAAATGTAAAAATTGCAATCTCAAATAAACTGCAACAATAAATTGTGTTTGACGCTTTGAGAAGCAGGCATACAGTATGACCTCACTCACAGATAAGCTTCAGCTGGCCATGCTCCCAAAGATCTGGTTACTGTCACTATATCTTTCTTAAAACGGAAGGGCCGAATACACTGACTTTCCAGCTGTATTTCGCTCATTTTCCGAATGGCCATGAATTTGTGTTCAGTCCTGCATCCTCCAAGTCCTGATGTCAGTTTTGGACGCTCTCTTGAGGGGTGTAGAGGTTTATGTGTTATTTTTACGAATAATACACAAATCCCATTCTTTGTTGAAGTGGACTTCTACAACAGAAAGGATTTAGAAAGACATGTTGACTGTTTAAGAGCTTATTTTTGTAATTTTCCAGCCTTTCCCCAATATACTTCATAGCAGGTTTGGCAGTCTCAGTATATGTGTTTCTTTGCTTGAATGAGCGCGTGTTAGTTGGATCCTGCTAGGATATCTGCTCTTTGCTACATTTGTCAGTGGTCTGTGGAATTGGAGGAGAACTGGAATGATTATATGAGATGTTATATGAGAGACTATTTATGCATGCGGGTCCATAGGGTCCAGAGCTATTATGCAACCTTTCTCTCCCCATTTCGCTCGCCTTTTTTGTTTCCCTCTATTTCTGGCTGTCTTTTTTGATTTCTCATTTTTCTTTTCTTCCTATTTTCCTTTCCCTGTGTCCCTCCGTTCCAAATAATGACTAATATTTTCTCCTTAAATTAGCATGCGGCCCCAAGTAGTTGAGGAGAGGGACAGGAAAGGAAATAAGGAAATCTGATCAATACCATGTGCCTCTGTGTATAATAACCCCGAGCACCAGCATTAAAACCTAAAGCCTTTTTAATCCAAATTTAATTCACTCCAATCAAAGCTGAAATAGACTCACGAGAAACTGTAACTGCATGTTCTTTTTTGTGTACAGTATATACTCTGTTTTCTAAGAATAAAGCTGTCAGCTTGGAAGAAAGAAGCAAAGAAAGAAAGAATACAGATGGCGAAAATAGTAATAGCACTAGCTATGCTCTTCCTGAATTCAGCCATCACTAAATAGACTGATGCAAGTCTCTGGAACCTAAAGTTATAGAACCAGAAACAATTAAGTTCATGTCATATCAGACAAATGACTTGTGGTACATTAAGCGAAATTCAGTTGTGAAATCTGTGATGGCTCTGAACGTTTCACTTACTGAGTGAGTCTGATTCAAACTCACCAGCAAGTTTCATGAATCTTTTTGACCAACTCGTTAAATAAAACCAGTCATTTTTTATGCATCATGTCACATGCTTAGTTTTGTAGCAAACATGCGAACACTCTAATGAGATATTGACGCACACAACGCCTTGCCAGTTATCTAGATTTTAAATGATTATCATATAAAATAAAACAGTTAAAACCATGGAAATTCAATCACAATATCTGACTGCATGAAAAGCTCATATCTGTGTGAATGATTATCGTGTGCATTGACTTTGGACTCTTCCCTAGCATGAGGACTGCGCTTTTCTGACCCAGCCAGAAACAGATGACTACATGTGTTTTCATTCATTTTCCATTCTGCCCTTATCTTCACCCAGGAGCAGCATTGTGGGGCCTTTTTTTAAATGACAAAATGTCTTTGGTTTGGGTAATCAGAGCGCTCTCACTCACGCTACTACTCGGATGTGGAGGGTTTGACATTTGTGTGTCTAGTGTGTTTAGTGTGTCCCCTAAAAATATCCTGCCGTATGGTACTCATTTTTAATGTGGCACCAATCCTTGTTGTCAGATGCAAACAAAATGTTGATGAAAGAAATCCCTCACTCTCTCTCCCTTCTTGTTTGTGCCGTGTAATGCGTCCTCCCCATAATTTGTCCACATGAAAGCAGTCGAGTGCGGGCACGGCATCTGCTCGGCTCATTAAAATCAGCTCATGGTTTAATACTGCACCTTTCAAAGCCCTGCAGCTCTGCAACAGTTTAGCAAGAGCGATCAAACTTACTTGAATCTTACTTGGAACTTACTCCAGGCTGCGACTCAAATGGACAACGCTACAAAAAACTAAATATTTGCAACTGCAATTTTGAATCTAATCGGTAAAACCTGTTTTTCCTGCAAGCAGCAATGAACAAACAGTGCAAGACTGATTTATGCACGAATGACTATTAAGAACTAGTTCTTTTTCATGCAAGTCACTTGCAGTATATTCACTTGTAGGTTAAATCAGTCAGTGAAACATTACTAAAGTCACAACAAAAAGACATTTTTTGGTGATGTCAGAGTCAGGAACCATTACTGAGATGTATATTTTAAATTTATGAGACTTGCATCAGTAAATTTACTAATTGCTTGTTTAATATGGTAATGTGTTTTGTTTTGATACATTAATAAATAGTATTCTAAAAAACATTCTATATTCCTCTATATTAATATTATTAGTTATTGTTCGCCATAGTGAAATGTAATTGTAATGTTAAATCAACGGTAAAGAAAACTTATTTCGGGAGTAAGACCAATTCTAGATGTTTTCAAATTCACTTTTTGTCGCCTCATAGATGGAGACAGAACACCTGCTTTCTAAGTTAAAAGAATACATAAATAGCATATAAAATAACACGTACCAGATCTAAACAGGTGGAGCTGGGGAAGGTGGAGGGTTTCAGAGGAACTCTGAGAGCACACTGCAAAATGCTCAAGTGAATGCTAACCAGCCATTTAAATGTAAAGCAACAAGCTCATTGGCTGCGTATGCAACATGAACCAGTCAGCTTGCGCCAAGTCATTTAATGCGGTGAATACCATCAGTTTACGTTAAGGACTCATCAGTCTGCGCCATCTAGAGTTTCGTGACAGAACTTGGCATTAATATTGCTTGTCATAAACTTATGTGATGGATTTTGTATTGAGGTAGCACTTGAACAGTCAGCATCCTTACACATGCCAAATATCCTGCTAGAGACAAGTACGCAATTTCCAAAAAATCCATCTGCTCCTGCATAAAACTGTTGTTTACTTAGACGTAAATGCAATTAATGCAGCCTCAGGTTCAGAGTAGATTTAAACCACTTGTTTGTCACAGACTCTCTGTCGCGGTGCACTGCTCATTAAACGCACTCCTAGTTTCTCAGCTCACAGGAATCCTAATGTGGTCTCGAACACTTTTTCTAATGAAGCCCTGAAAAAAAAAAAAAACAAAGAACAGGGATAATATACTCCACACCAGTAAGGGGACCTATAAAATTCTATAGCTCTTAATGAAAACCTGACATGTATTCTGGTCTCTTTCATTCTGTTTGTGTCTAGTTTGATTTAGGATTTGTGTGTGATGATGATGAATTGACCTTTCATATGACTTTCTCAGAAGTTTCAGTGTTATTGTGCAAAGTTGTGTTTCTTTATTCATTTTCAAACCAAACAGGCAGTGATGATTTGTGATTCAGTATCACTTTAAAAAGTTTCCTTCACTCATAAAGTCTACTAGACCAGGGTTTAAAAATTTTTAATGCTACGGACTCCCAAATATGATGTTCCCCTTGGGAGCAACCCCCTTCCTAAAATATAAAGGCAGCTATATATTTTAATGTATGTTAATTTAATCTGTGAATAAAAACATTAGAAAAATGTGTTAAATATTATCTGGAAAATTAAAAGTTAGAAATGTATCTATTAATCAAATAAAATAATTGTATAGTGTTTTTATTTATTTATTTAGAATCATTCATTTTTAATTAAGAAAAATATTTACTCCAAAAATAGTTACAAAAGACTGATTTTCTTTTTAAGGTGGTCAAACATTTTGGACATCACATGTGTCCATCAAACCAAACAGTCAGGGATGATTCCACTCATAAGGTCTACTAGACAAGGGGTTTTAACATTTTTTTTGATGGTATTTACGTAATTATTATTTTATATAACAATATAAATTATATTTATAATTTTTTTTTCTCCTTCAAACTTTTTTGCAGACACTGTACTACAAAAAAGTTTTATATTTTGGAATTACATCCCTCTTTATGTTTCTTGTTTATTGTTCTGAAGACTGTGTATGTGTCCTGTGTGTGTGTGTGTGTGTTTGTGTGAGAGAGAGAGAGAGAGAGAGAGCGAGAGAGCATGTGCTCATAAAGCTGCTGTTAGTCTCCGAAATACTCACCCTGGGAGACTTGTCTGTCCCTTTCCTACGGAGTGCCTAAAGCATCCCCATAAATAAAACCAGATGGCTTCAATATGTCTTAAAATGGAAGGAGAATTTTGCATTGGCCTTGCAATGTCACATCAACAGTTCTGAGGGGCACAGTTTCAGTGTTTTATAAGTTAGTTGACTGTTTTTCTCTTTACAGCAGGATGAAGACAGCGGAGATCTGTGTGGTCCTGTTTGTCTTGGGCTGTGTGTGTGAACTGTCATTGTCTTTGGACCCCCAAGATCCAAATGTATGCAGCTTATGGGAAAGGTAAGAATCATCTGCTCCAATATAGAGCTCAGAAAGCCAATGCCAAGTTGAGATAATCTGCTCCAATGCATGCTGGCAAACAAAACCGTTGTTGTAGATCAATGTCTGCAAGACAAACAACAACACAACCAAAATCCTGTCAAAATGTCTCATTTCTTCATTTCTAAAGGAGATGTTAAAACAAGATAGTTACCCAAGTAGAAAAAATTTTGCATATTATATCAAGACCTGTTTCAGGCAATATATTTTAAGATAACTTTTATACAGTGTGAGTGTAAATATAAAAGTGTAAGTTCATAAGCTAGATGTTAAACTACTCAACAATTATTGGTAATGAGTAATTTGTACTCCAAAAATATTCTTTAGAAAGAGTTTCTTTATAGGCTTATCACACAGTGGTTTCAAAATTCATGTTTGTGTTATGATTTACAGTTTTTAAACTGTACTTGTCAATAATTTTTAATGGGAGAAAATCAAACCTTAAAACTTAAACATTTTTTTAAATCAGAAAAATCAGTTTACAGTTTCAGTTATGATTTACTTTATTCATAAAATTAAGTAAAACAAATTCCTTTGACCCTAAAGGACAAGATGTTTGGAAATGGATGGATGGGAATTTTTACAGTTTTTAAATTGTATTTGTCAATCATTTTTAATAGGAGAAAATCAAACCTTAAAACTTATACATTTTTTAAAATCAAGTTTACATTTTTGAGAAAGACCCATTTATGATTAAAATGAAATTAAATTAAATTAAGTAAAACCCATTTAGTAAAACCCATTTATGATTAAAATTAAATCAAATAAAATTAAGTAAAACAAATTCCTTCAACCCTAAAGGACAAGCTGTTTGGAAATGGATGGATGGGAATTTTTAGTTTTTAAACTGTATTTGTCAATCATTTTTAATGGGAGAAAATCAAACCTTAAAACTTATACATTTTTTAAAATCAAGTTTACATTTTCGAGAAAGACCCATTTTTGATGAAGGAAAAAAAAAATGTGACAGCCCTTTCAAGTAATTTTAACCACAGACCTATTTTTTACACATAAATCCAAAACTGTCATTCCAAAAACCCATTATAAATTCCTGAGGGAACCCATGGCTCGAAAAACGTGAATTCTCTTCAAGGTTTTAGCACTACAAACTGTGCAGAACACATGGGGACAGTTCCAGCAATTATTATGTTGTACATCACGTTGAACGATGCAAAATAACAAGTGACTGGTGAACATGACAGAATCTTTGTTCCTTTCTAGTTTCACCACTTCAGTAAAGGAATCGTATTCTCAACCTTTCGACCAAGTGAAGTATGAAGAGACCTGCTTTGAACCCTGGAACGCTAACAAATGCACCCGGCACAGGTAACATACACAGACAAACACACACGCACTCATGCATTCACTCACAGTTACACTGAGCTGACTTAGACTAAACGCAGCATGCATTCTTTCATCCTATTGAGCTGCAGAGGTTTTCAGCCTTCAGCTTTGGTCACTGGAGGGATTGTTTGGTTTGGCAGTGGAGTCTTAATATTGCTTTGAATCCAAGTAATTGTGATGCTGGCGTTCACACACGCTCCCTTTATTACAATGCTGGCATGCAGACTCACTCTCCCTGCCGTTCTTGCGGCGGTTCCCAAAGGCCTTTTTAAGGTTAATCTGAAATAAGACGAATGGGAAGGGTACCGAATGTTTAATACATTTCTAAATATTATAATTTTCTGTAAAAAATGTGCCAAAAGTTGATCCAAGACAACTACTGAATCAGAAGTCTATATATACCAAGAACAGCTGATTTGTGATAATGAAATAATGACTATTGTGTGGTCTTGCACTGTGTATTTTTCCATGTTTAAAATGGAGGTTATTAAACTCTTTTTCTCTTATTCACTCTCCAGGATCACCTATAAAACACTTTATAGGCAGGTGGTGAAAATGGACTATCGTAGGAGGTATCAGTGCTGTCGTGGCTTCTATGAGAGCAGAAATAAATGTGTTCGTGAGTATTAAATAGACGTTTAACTTCTACCTTAATGGTTTTGAACAGTTTGTTTTTGTATTTTTCATCTCTCTGTGTGTTTATTTTTCCCTTCCTGCTCTATGTGTGTGTGTGTAGCACGTTGCACTAAGGAGTGTGTCCATGGCCGCTGCGTAGCACCTGATCGCTGCCAATGTGAGAGCGGCTGGCGTGGAGAAGACTGTTCCAGCTGTGAGTAATGTGTCACACTTTCTCTCCTTCTCATTCTGACATGCAAAAACAACCAAAAAGTGCAGCATTTAAAAGCATTATAAGCGCAAAAACTGACAGGTAAACTTCTTTGCTTTCTTCTAAGATAACCATTTTTATGCTAAATTCTAATGCATAATGCTTTGCAGCAAGCTATGTCAAAAATGAATCCAAGATGGTAGACAGAGGAAGAGCAAGCAGTGTTGATTATACATATTACACACTTTATACATATTATAATTATAATTATTATACATATTATAAGTATACTTATAATTAATCTAATACCTGAAACTGCACACAGTCTTATAAGGAGAGACATTTCACATTTAGTGAGTGTTCTGGCTTCATTTTTGAATGTGTTGTCATTTGTTAGTGTTGCTGTGCATATTTTTATTGGGCCCCATTTTCTCCCTTTTCTTTTTCCTCTTGTTTTCTTTTCCCCCTCTCCTCTTACTGCATCTGCTCTCTGCTTAACTCTGTTCCTTTTCTTTCTTTTAGTATGTGTATGAATCATCAAAATGAAAATAAAACTTTGCACAGGTTTCTAAAACATCCCCATTTTTTCTCATCTGATTTTACACATTTCTCTACATACAAATAGTGCAGTCCTGTGTTATTTTAATATTATTTATATACTATTATAGTATTTTTTAGATATTTTGAATTAGCTTGTATTTTTATATTTTCAGTTTTCATTTTACTTTAAGTTTTAGTAATTTTGTTATGAGCTTTTTGTGACTTTTTAAATTTAATTTATTTTTATTGTTTAGTTTTTAGTTTTAGTAATTTCGGTATTTCAATTTAAACTTATTTCATCTAATAGTTATATATTAGATATATAGATATATATATAAATCATTTTTGTTAATTGAAATAAATCAGATTTTTATTTTAATTATAATTGAATGGGTCATATAATTCATATCAGGAAATTCCTCTTGGTTTTTGTAATGTTTGATGTTCTACGAAAACATACTGTAACTTAAAATCTAAAAAAGCTTTTAATGAAACTAAATTACTAAGCAACTCAACAACTCATGACCTTCTGCAACTCTGTCCAGTACGTGAACATCCAAAGTTTACTGTAGTGTTTTGGTCTGTAATACTGATATGATTTGTAAAACTGTGGTTTCAGAAGAGTACAATGCCTTACAGGCTACTAAGTGGAGTTTACATAAATGTAATGGAAACTCAAGGCTCTGGTTCTAGGCAGAAGATTTTCTCTCTAATTTGGTCCTGATTTTTGTTTGGTTGGACTGTGAAACCCCATTATTAGCTCGCATTGGCAGGAGGAGGCTTGACAGTTCCTGAATGCCTGTGTGTTGGGAGGTTTGTGGGAAATTAGAGAGGTTTGAGGTTTTAAATACACATTTCTCCCACTCTGTCCCGAAAGACCAAAGGCCAAGCTCTTTCAAACTGCTATACAACTACTTGTCTGTTTAAAATAATACAAATAAGATCATTATTAAAAAGTAATTATGAAAAAACAGCCTGCAGAATAAACTAATAGGTACTGGGCATGCTGCACAAAGCAAAAACAGCATTTAGAGTTGGATTAGAAAGAGATTCACGGCTAACTATTTAAGTATGGGCTTCTGGGAAAGTGCCTTTTAAGACTAGACCTTTAACCTAACAACAGCTTTTCTCTAAGGGACTAGAGAGGAATTTTCCCACATTTAAATAAGACATTCCATATCTACTGGAAACGTGCTGTTTGATAAAACTACTTTTATTTGATTCATTTTCATCTTCAGACAATGTGACTCACATGGACAAAGAGAGTGAAAATTATCCACTTCATATTCATTGTTTATAATATTCAATCACAAGCTCTTCATTTCAGATCATGCTGATTTATCCTGAGGGACTTTAGGGCAGAGGGGCTTGGGAACAGAAAACTGTACTTGTAATGTAGTTCATGGAAGCAGCCTTTAGTTGAAAATCAATCAAGTTCTGAGGCCTCCTCTTGTCTGTATAAAGTGGTATGAATTAGCTTTAAGAACTGTTTGTATGTCAGCTCAGTGTTTGAATCGAGACAGCTGCTGAGCTCCAGTTCCTAAAGCCTGACATGGACATGGGATGTTGGAATCATTCACCTCTCCTGCTGTCTGAGTGTCAGACCCCAGGATTCTAAAACTCTGTCCTGAAGTACAAGATACTGTAGAATAAACCAAACAGTCTGCAGAATGTATAAAAACTATAATAAAAATTTTTAAAAGCAGTGACGTCATGTGAATGCGTATTGCGTTTCAAGTCTATCCACCTTTTTCTTAAGCCCCATGACGCTTTGCGCAAATTATGGAAGTAATTTCCATTTACACTGTAAACAGTCAGCAAAAGTCTTGCTCTATGAACGCAATAATAAGCATTTTCAAAAACTGGGTACAATGAGGTGACAATATTTTACTCACCCTTCAACCATTGATCATTAAAAGGAAATTTAAAAGTGTAAAAGCATTAACAAATTACTTTCAACATACCACAAGTAACTCCTAAAGATCCTCCTTTTATCCGCAGCAATATTCCGGATGTGTTAAATATCATTATAGTAATATACGTCTATATTTCGTAACAATTACATTTTACAGCATCCGTGTGAACAAACCTGGAAAGGGACGGGAGGATTTGGGAAGAAAAATTAAATATTCTTAGTGCGTTCCAGGGAATTATTCATGGTTTATATCGTAAATTAAATCGGGAGAGCAGACCACAAATGCACAGTATATGTTGTCTTTTTTTCATTTACTTACAGCGGAATACAAAGGAAACATGAAAATAATCAGGAGAAAAATCATGCAGCTGGCTGTTCTATAAATATTGTTGTTATATTACGTCACATTAATATACCAAACATAACGCTATTCTCCTGCCTTCTGAAAATAGAAAATTAATGATAATTTACAGCCCATTCAGTTAAAATGACGAATAAGGATTATTTGTAGCGCAATCTTATGATTTGAAATGATTTGTTGCAGTCTTTTTGAGTGGAAATTCCCCAAACCAGAAGTGCCTCCCATAATTTAAAACACAGTAGGCTCCTTAGGAAAAAAGTGGACAGGTACAGTATGTGAGCAGGCGCATAGTGTTTCTTTTGACATCGCCAATTACTGGCCTGGTATACATAATACAGCGGTTTTAGTCTTTTTCACAGATCAGAGGGAGATTGCTTTGACAAACGAAACATTTCAGAAACACAAAGGAAAACATTTTCCAGTTTTTAGTACATTGTTGTTGTGTATTGTACCCTTAGAATGATTTCTGAAGGATCATGTGACACTGAAGACTGGAGTAATGGCTGCTGAAAATTAAACATTGCCAGTACAGGAATAAATTACATTTTAAAATATATTAAAATAGGAAACAGGTTTTTAGACTGAAATAATATTTCACAAGATAACTGTTTTTTTGATCAAATAAATACAGCCTTGGTGAGCATAAGAGACTGCTTTCAAAAATATGAAATATTATTATATTATTAAATTATTAAAATATTATTATTATATATATTAAAAATTATATATATATATATATATATATATATATATATATATAATTTTTATACATATCCTCTTTTTTTTTCAATCAAAATAAAAAGAAACCATTCAATACACTGGAATAAAGAAGTTAAATAGTATCGTAGAAGCCAAATGAGCTCAGATCCTCACTGATTAATGATCTCTTTGAGCTCCAGAGAAGCTTTCTTGGTAATGAGCTCTTCATCTTGACATGCTCTGGACGAGTGTGTGTGTGTACGTGTCTGTTTCTGTGATGGATTCCTCTTCTTAACCCTTAAAGGGTATGTGTCATCAGTTTAGGTTGTGTCATGACCGAAATCCAATCCCTGTGTGAGCGCTGGCCTGAGCTCTCTCTGAGGTTCAGCCAAACTCCATCTGTAAAATTTCCCATTTGAAACTCATTCCTTCTGTTGAGCTCCGTACAAATTCTCTGGTCAATCACGCTATCAATTTGTCATGCTCTAAATGCCAGGGATGCTCAAGAGAATCTCTGAAGTATTTAGGAATCCTTTAGCACTGATTTGCTCAAATAACTAAACACAGTCAGACCAACTTAAGACAATAAGAAAAGCACTTTAATCCAAAGAAAATCTTCTTGTATAATATATAATAAGTTGTGTTTGTTGATATCTCAGATTTAGCTGAATTTGTGTTTGTGTTTAGCATGTGATGCCCAGCATTGGGGTCCAGGCTGCAGGAAGCGCTGCGAGTGCCAGAACGGGGGAGAATGTGACGTTATTAAAGGAAGCTGTCAGTGCCCAGCCGGATACACTGGTGAAAACTGCCAGGTACAACCACACCAACAGCCTCTTTACTGAGCTTGATGTGGTAGCATGTAAATTACCTGCTTTTATTCAAGTAAAATATATGATGTTGTTACGATAAAGTTACGATATATTGCAGATTACTGTATATTCAAAGTTTAATTATTTTAATTCAACATATTTTCTTCCTGTCAGGACCCCTGTCCTGCAAAGTCTTTTGGTCAGGGCTGTCTGCAACAGTGCCAGTGTGGAACAGGAGGATTCTGCAATAAAACCACTGGAGAATGTGTGTGCAGAGTTGGATTTACTGGAACTCTGTGAGTACAGGAAGTACCTTAGAATAGTAATGTGGTTTCTTACTGTACTCTGTATATTATGGAAGGATTTCAAATTCTAAATTCACTCTTGTCACATATGTATATTTTAACATCTCACATTATCCTCATTTTAAAGCGTTTCACTGACATTATACACAGTACAGTAGGTTGTGTCATGCATGGGGACATATCACATACAGTCAACATTTGTCTTCCTTATCTTTGCTGCATTTAGTTTACAAAAAGGAAGTTTGATTTGAGTGTCTTCTTGGTACTGGAAAACACTGTTATTTTACTATTATTTATATGCTATTATAGTATTTTGAAATTTATTTTTAGAATTTTAGTTTTAGTAATTTGTTTATGTGCTTATGCCATTCTTATCAGTTTTTTATGTTTTTTTTTAATATTTCTGTTTAGCTTTAATTCAGTTTTATTTCCATTTTAGTTTTAGTACTTATTTTAGTACATTTTAAATGTATGCATTTCAGTTAGCTGCTAAGACAACATTTCTAATTTTTGTTTCTTAAGTTTTTAAAATTGTATTTTATTCCAATTACTGAAAGCATTTTTGGTTAACAATAACAACATTGTTTGAAAAATAACTTCATGCATATGTTATTTCATGTATTCATTTTACAATTAATATTCAGATTAAATTTTCTTTCCATTACAAATTAAATGACCAGCATACCAATTTGAAAGAAAAGTTGAATTGAAAATTTTATACAATTTTTTTGTACAAAGGAGTACTGTAACAAATTTACTTATTTGGTTAGTGGCCAAGAAAGTGTGTGTCCTTAATCATTTTACTCCATAATGTTTTGTGGTTTTACATTTTTACAATCCTAAAACATCATCATTGTGTGTCCAGGTTTGATTTAAATTTTGAATCAGATTTTCACTGTGCACCCCACTGCTGTATATGGTATAACGTGTCTCTGTCACTCAGGTGCGAGGAGCCATGCATGCGACCAAACCGCTGTCCTGCACGCTGCCCATGTCAAAATGGAGGCATCTGCCAAGGGAGAGGGGTGTGTTTGTGTCCACCTGGCTGGATGGTGAGAAATCTGTGTATTAGTTGTAGGGTTTTTTGTTTGTTTATTCTTTGTTGAACATCCATTTTTAGCCTCTCTCTCTATTTCAGGGTGCAGTGTGTACTGAGCGGTGTCCAAAAGGCCGTTTTGGTTCAAACTGTGCTAAAGAATGTTTGTGCCATAATGGAGGCCACTGTGATCCAGAAAATGGCCAATGTCAGTGTGATGCAGGCTACACTGGAGAAAGGTCTGCATAATTTTAATATCTGCATTTTGCATTACTTTTTCACTACCATCTGTAGTCCTATCAGAAAAGACTTGACGCTTGTTTTTGGGTCACAACCCACCAGTTCTAAATGACAACTTATTGTTTGTAATTGGCCATTCAAAGTATTTGTAATTATGGATTTGAAGCTCTGAAATCCACAGTAAAGCCTCTGATAGTTATTTGAGCAGGATACTGTATGATTCACTGTTGAATGAGCATGTGTGTCTCTTGTGAAGGTGTAACGAGGACTGTCCAGTGGGTACGTATGGTGAGAACTGTAAGGGTGTGTGTGACTGTGCTAACGGAGCACGGTGCTATAACATCCACGGTGGGTGTCTGTGTGAGCCGGGGTTTAAGGGTCCACGCTGTGGTCACAGGATGTGTCCTGACGGGACCTACGGCATGCACTGCGAACACCGCTGCCTCTGCAACTCACAAAACACTCTCAGGTGTGCTGTGTGCTTCCATGTCTGTTATTGATGATCACAAATTTTGATTTGCCACAGTGTGAACACAACTACTAAGAGAAAATTACATGCATTTTGTTCTCAGAACCAGTGTTACTTTAGTATTATTTATGTACAATTATAGTCTTTATTAAAATTTTGAATTAGCTTTTATTTTAATATTTTTATTTAAATTTTACTTTTTTTCTAAACAGTTTCAATTTGTTAATTTATTTTAGTATGTAATCTTATTTCAGTTCAATTTTCTAATTTTCGTTAACCTTTTTTTTTTTCCTTTCTTTTTTTTTTTTCCAGATTTACTAACAGCTTGCGCCAATGCAAACTGTCTATTGACGTTAAAATAGTACTGTCAGGATTTACTAAAGACATGCAGTGCTGAAAAGGCATGGACACAGTTATTTTTGCACCTGACCCTTTTGAATCTGCATTTGTAGGAGTTTCCCTTTCAGATGCACAATTTATGGGTGATTTACTAAAGTTTGCGCTCGTTAAATTACTGTTATTTGCCAAAATAACTTGCCAAGCCATGTTATTTTTAATTTCCTTCAGGAAATAAAAGACGACATGGAACCCTCAACTAGAAGGAGTCTGGCAGTACTAGGTCTTCTTGCAACCCTACATTTTTTTGGCAATTTTTACATTTTGCATTCATTTTTGGTAATTATTACATGTAACAAGCGGCACCTGTGTCGTAAGTAGATCACCCACACCTGATGAGCATCGGCTCTGCTTATTTGCGACTATGCTAATTTGCGCCACGCTTGAGATGTTCCGTCTGTGTTCTTTAATTTGCGCGTTATCAGTAAATCACCCTCAGAAATTTCCATGCCCATCGGCGCTGATTCGGAATTGCGCTCTCGTGCTAATTTGCCCTGTTTAGTAAATCTGGCCCATAATATTTTATTTTATTCCAGTTTTATTTCCATTAACACATTGAACAATTTTAATAGTTTAATTTAATATTTATTATTTTCAGTCAATGTATTTAATAGTTTTAGTTAACGATAACAACACTTCTGAGAACAAAGACAAACTATTTGTGTTGACCAGTCAGTTCTGTCAATCAGCTCATCATTATATTAACCGAATGCTGTTTGAAAACAAAAAACGATTAGCTTGAGTCATTGTATGTACTGATTGTATGTATTGATGGATATTACAGCTGTCATCCTCTGAAGGGGGAGTGTACCTGTCAGCCTGGGTGGGCAGGGCTATATTGTAATGAAACCTGTGCTGATGGTTATTATGGTAACGGATGCCTGGAGCCCTGCCTCTGTGTGAACGGAGGGGTGTGTGACACGGTGACAGGCGAGTGCCACTGTGCACCCGGATACACAGTGAGTGGACAGACACAATCACAAACAAACTTCTTCAATACCACATAATATTCCTCATTAATATTCCTGTGTGTGTAGGGACTACACTGCGAGAAGCTTTGTGAGGATGGTTTCTATGGGAAGGGCTGCTTGTCTCCCTGTACCTGTGTAAACTCTATAGCCTGCTCTCCCATCGATGGAACATGTTTCTGTAAGGAAGGTCAGTTAAAAGAAAGAATGAACTAATTATTTCAAGAATGAAACACTCAGTCAATGAATCCAGAGCATTAGTGAGTTAGTAAACAAGTCAATAACAAATGAACAGACAAACTGAAGGGGACAATATTATAAAATACAGTTTACTAATGCTCTCTCGATATAAATCTATCTATCTATCAATGTCACCCCAACAGTGTTTTTGTGTGTGTGTTTAGGGTGGAGAGGACTTGACTGTTCTATCGCATGCTCAGAGGGCACATGGGGTCCTAGCTGCAACTTCACATGTCAGTGTGTGAATGGAGCATCCTGCCACCCTGCTGATGGCTCTTGCAAGTGCACTGCAGGGTGGAGAGGAGCTTTCTGTGACGAGCCCTGTCCAGTAAGTCAAATATCTGCTTTATCTTACAGTGCACATGTATTTGATTTACAAAAAACCAGTTCAGCAGATGCAGGCAGTTCATCTTTAGTCACACTTTTTCCTCCTATGAACTGAATTTGACATCTGTGCTGTTGTCTGTTCAGCATATCTGTCTCCTAAATCATCCGCAGTAATTTTATGCCATCAGCAGAAGTTATTAACCTGATGGCAAATGCATAACACTCTTTTGCTACGAAAGTACATGCTGCATGGCCATCATTCAAAGTAAAGTAGTAATTATGTTAGAGCTGTATAATTTCACTGGGCAGAGTCAGAGATACTTGATTGTTCTGAAGCAATATTTCCATTCTGGTTTAAACAGATCGGGACATTCGGCCCAGGCTGTCAACACAAATGTGACTGTCTGCATGATGAAGGATGTGAGAGTGTTACAGGCCAGTGTCTGTGTTTACCTGGCTGGACAGGTAGGACTTCATTCGCATTTGTAAGGCCTACTGTATATACCGCCTCATAAATAATATGCAAAAACAGGATAAAAGAAGCAGTAGCAGCTTCTGGCTGATCAAATAATGAGTCAAGCAGGAGATGTTAAAAATCATAAATGATAATCTGTCACTCTGGAATTGGAAGGACAAGCCAAGCACATTGCATAATGGGCACATACATTATTACTTTGTGCATACTGGTTTACATATTGCATAATGCAAAAATAGTATGAGTAGTATAGTAGTATGCTATTTTGTACATATTTAATTATTCCTCTCTATTGATATCATCCATAATGCACTTTAGACCTGTTTTATTAGTAAATTATATATTAATATTAACCCCCTATATATTTTTATAATGTATTATATAATATTTATTATATTTATATTAACCCCCTTGTTTTTTTGTTGAGATTGACTTGATTTTTTTTCGTGACCCTAGTGATAAACATGTAAAAAATAATAGTAAAAAATCTTGAATATTCTCAGAATATTAGGAAAAATCAAATGTGAAACAGATGAAATTTCAATATTTTCCAACTATTAAAATAGGTTACTAGGCCTCAAACAGCACATAAGAGAGCATCTCTCATTTTTCTTCAGGTCTGCGTTGTACACAGCAGTGTGCAGAGGGAACGTGGGGCCTTCAGTGCAACCAGACCTGCTCTTGCCTCAACAGCGCCACCTGTCAGGCACATACAGGAACCTGCCTGTGCAAACCCGGATTCTGGGGAGCTCATTGTCAACACAGTGAGTATATACATACCTGTGCATACACCGACGTCCATGTTTTGTCACATTAGAGCTGGTTTAGCCAGTGCTCTCTTCTCTTCTCTGTAGTGTGTAGTGCTGGTCTGTTTGGAGAGAGGTGCAGCCGTCAATGTCCATCATGTGTACATGCCTCCTCTTGTCATCACATAACAGGCGACTGTCTGTGTCTGCCTGGATATACCGGACACCTGTGTGAACAAGGTTAGATACAAAAAATACTTAAATACTTACTTAAAAAAAGAAGCTATTATTTCCTTTCTAACTAAAAATCAAACACAAATGGAGAAGTTATTTTCCATACAGTGACTTGTCATAGTGAAGACATCTGTCAAGAAAAATAAAATGCTAAAAACACCATAAAAGTTGCCAATTTAAGTCATTTTTCACTGAAATATAACAGCATACAAGTTTGAAACAACATGAAGATGAGTAAATAATGTCAGAATTAATTTTTGTGTGAAATATGTCTTTAAATATCACTTTATCTCTTTAACTTCCATAACAGCAAATTGTCTACAGTATAATCCTTTATTTTAATTTATGATATAAATCATTTAATTGCTGTTTTTGTTTTATTTCCAGCCTGCCCAATGGGCCGGTATGGACGCCATTGTAGCAATGTGTGCATGTGCAGCAACAATACAACATGTCACCACCAAGATGGTTTGTGCCTCTGTCCTGCTGGATGGACTGGACCGGACTGCTCTTTATGTGAGTTTCTGGACAACAGACCTTGTCTACGAGAAACTATTTGATTTCACTGGCTTTATTTTCATATCTTATGCAAAGTGACATAAGATGTTATAAGACAAGACAAGAAAAATGACGACCAATGCAGTAAGAAAAATAAACTTGTCTTTCTTTTGAATGAAGTTGATTTTTTTTCTTTCCCCACTACTTATCCCAATATTTTTTTTTTTTACAGAAAACCTCACTTAATTGTGATAAATTTCTCAGAAAACAAAAAATTGTGCCTCTTAAGTAAATATGTCTTGATAGAAGAATGTTTAGATTTGTACTGGAAAACAAGATAAAAACACTGAGAAAGGAAATGACTGCTTAGTGAGTTACAATGATTACGCTTAAGTTGAATATTAAGAGTTGTTTCTCCTAGAAAAGACTGTTTGCCAGATTTCCTGGATGTGGTTTCGGGAATAAATAAGTCATACTGTAATTCTCAGCTCAAAATACATTTTTATTCCTGGATCAGGCTCAATATGTCTGTCACTCTACCAGTTCATCAAACATTTGCCAAATGTGTGTCTTTGCAGTGTGTCAGACTGGGACGTTCGGCACTAACTGCGCTCAGACCTGCTCGTGTCCCCCCAACCATTCCTGCGACCCTCACACTGGAGACTGTGTGTGTTTACCTGGACCAGGCGAGGACTGCAAACCAGGTATTAAAAGCAGCCTAAAAAACATTAGCTTTTTTGTATGTTGACAGAATGTTAAACATTGAAATGTAAATGGTTGTTAGCGTGTGCAATGTGAACGGCTGTGTGTTTTTCAGAGCAAGAGCTGAGTATGATGGTGCCTGTGTCTCCGGTGGAGAAGGACTCATGGGGTGCGATCTCAGGGATTGTGGTGCTGGTGATTCTGGTTGTGCTCCTGTTGGCTGTTCTGTTGTTGTATCGGCGCAGACAGCAGGACAAACAGAGCAACACACCGGTTGTGTCTTTCTCTTCAACCCGCACTGTCAGTTCAGAGTATGCTGTGCCAGGTATGAGCCCGTTTTTGATACTTTTAGTCGTGCCCCATTTAATTTGCACAAATTAAAGACTATGAGGATTTGTTATACTGAAAATCTAATATATTTAGAAACATTTTTATTTGGTATTTGCGTATTTCTTGCAGATGTTCCGCACAGCTACCATCACTATTACTCAAACCCGAGTTACCACACGCTGTCTCAGAACAGACCTCCACTGCCACACCTGCCCAACAACCAGGACCGAGCCATCAAGGTGAGCAATACTATGGTATTATATGTATAACAGCATCTTATATATAGTCAAACCAAAATGTATTCAGACACCTTCAACATTTCTCACATTATCACAGTTTATTCGCTATAGTTTAGAAAATGGTAATAAAATATGACAATAACTCAAGAGTTAAACTGTGTCAGAATAAATTCATCTTGATAATGTCAGATAACTTTGATAGAAAGGTATGTAACAAAACATGGTCAAGTCAAAGTGTCAAATCAAATTTTTGGTCCCAAATTTTTATCAGTTTTACTGGCAATCCACTGTATGAAGAATTTTTAGGTATAATGTGTCACAGTTTACTTTGTTTTGCTATCCTCACTTACATAAATGAACTATAGTGTCCTGCACCCACTAGTAAAATAAAATATCAAAAATTATGTCTGGTGTCTGAATATTTTTTGGTTTGACTGTACCATGTTTGGAGTAACATACTAGCATTCTACTCTTACTATATGAATATTGTGCACAGCATGTAAACTGTCATTAGCCAACTTTTGTACCATATGAATTTTGTTAGTTCTGTCACAACCTTCCATCTACAATGTGATGAATTTATGAGATAAATAGTCAGTTAGTAAATATCAAATAAAATGTGTATGTTGAAATTGAGAAAAACTTCTAATTATGAGATTATAAAGTCAAAATTAGTACAAAAAAAGTATTATTTATATATTTATTTTTATATAATTTTAACATTTTGTCACATAATAATGTCATTATCCTTTTTATATTATAATTATGATTTTATATTATAATTATGTCATAACTATGATTTACCAAAGTATGCTTTTTTCTTTTGTGGTGGAAATGCACTTCTATAGGAAATGGGTTTCCATAAGAATTGGATATTCTTTAATTTATACAATTATTTATGCATAACCCTCTAATAAATCAGTTATCTCGTCAGCAGTAGTGGGTAGTGCAGTAAGTAAATTAATTAATTACATGTTTAAGTTTTATTACTCATTTTGAAGCAGAGCTACAGATTATACTTTATTTTTTATTTTTATTTTTTTTACTATAAGTATACAAAAGCAGAATTTTGCACATATAACAGAAATGACGCTCCTTCATGTCTCATGCTTTGACAGAACACCAACAACCAGCTGTTCTGCAGTCTGAAGAACATGGAGAGGGAGAGGAGAGGTCTGTTTGCGGCTGACACTAATGCAACTCTTCCTCCAGGCTGGAAACACCAGGAGCCACCTAAAGATCCAGGTAATGGATCCTGGGAAACAGTTTCACCGTATGACTGCACTATATTTTTAGTTTGTTCTGAACTGTGCGGCTGTCCGAGTAAATTGGATTTGGTCTTACTGTGTTTGCAGGGGCTTTTGGCATTGATCGAAGTTACAGCTATAGTGCTACTCTTGGGAAGCACTACAACAAAGGTAGAAGTCCCCCACATATTATTCTTCTATATATTCATCTATATATCTTAGTTGTGTCTAACATGCTGTTGTGGTTGCAGAGTTGAAGGATTCATGTGTAGCAGTGAGCAGCAGCTCTCTGAACAGTGAGAACCCATATGCCACCATCAAAGATCTCCCTGGCCTGCCACCTTGTCCTCCGGAGAGCAGCTACATGGAGATGAAGTCTGCAGTGCCTCGTGAAAGATCCTACACTGAAATCAGCCCACCGGTTATGACTCCCTCCGCTCTGCCATGCAGAGGTAGTTTTATTAAAAGAAACTGGGTATTACTCTGTGCAATCCGATGTGAAAGTGTTGACAGAAAATATATGTCAGGAAATACAAGTAACTAAAATGTCTATAATTAATATTTCTGCAAATATATTTAAAAATTTATATATTTTAAAATATTTTTTGAATTTTTCTGCTCATGTTGAAATATATTTACAATTTATACAACTTCAAATTATATTTTTCTGGCCAAAATCTATTTTAAATAAATATATGAAATATTTTATAAATATATTAAAAATATTAAATATGTATGCTGTAAACAACACAGCTCTGAGAAATGTATTTTTCAAATTGAACATATATTTCGTTGAAACTTTCAAACATATATATCAAACTGTACTTCAGAGGGATTCTTAATTTTTTTATTTTTTTATTTATTTTTTTTGGCTACATGCAAAATGTATTTTTCATGTATAATGTTGGACAATATTAATATATTTAGATTGATAATATATAAAAATGACCAAAATATATGAGTAAAATATCTCAAAAATATTTGTATGCAAATATATTTTACATTTTTTGTGACATATTTAAAACTAGAAAATTTTAAATGACAACATGATGGTCTTTTATCGGTTTGTTCACTGTATTTCAGAACACTGTTCCCTTGGCAACGTTGTGGAACAGGAACCTCAGAATCATTATGATCTGCCCACCAACAGCCACATCCCTGGACATTATGATCTGCCCCCAGTGCGGAGACCACCCTCTCCATCGCCACGGAGACTGCCCCACTGATCTCCTTAAAGACTTTGGTTCCTCCCTAAAATCACTGCCAAATACAGAGTCTGCTTTACAAACTGGATAATGAAATACTGCCCACCACAGATGAATGGATGGATGCCATCAAAACTGCGCAATACTGCTATCTGCTGGACAACACCATTGAATGTTCATGGAGAAAAAGATCACATTTACAGGCATTTAACCCATTCAAGCCTGTGCAAAACAATGTTGCCAAAGACTTTATTACTCATTTTCTTTCCGAAAATATTTTTGAGTGCCTAAACAACTGGCATACAAAAAGACAACCTTAAAGAGATTTCAACAACTTGCTGGATGTCATGTGGTGACTTCTTGGAGCTTCAATACAAAAATCTTTTCACCTATCACAAATTGCTGTATGTTTCATCTTATGTGAAAAACTGCAAAAGAACGGCACATATGCTCATATAAACGATGTGCAAGTAAAGACATTAATAGGAAATATCTGGGCATTAATGGGTTAAATGCTACATATTTTTCTGTTTTAGATGCTATTCATGTTTCTTATCTAATCTGGTAATCAGGGTGTAAATAACAATATCATTTTTAACATCTACAGAACAAGTTTTCATGTTTGTAAGATCCAGCATTGGGAACATTTTGCTATGAATGTCAATTTAATTCAACCATAAGAATTGTAAATAGTGTAAATAAAATCAAAATTTTCAAGCACAACTTGCCATGAATCTCATTATTGTCTGTGACTTAAGAGATACTCCAACCAAAAATGAAATTCTCTAATTTTACTCACCCTTATGGCGACTCAGATTAGAGATGTAGAAAAATAATCCATCTTGGAGTTTATTTCTGATTCGGAGTCATTTTTTGTACATGGATGGGTCCTCCAAGTTGGCCCTTCAAAAAACACAACTCTCATCCATACGACCGCATTTGATGAATCAGTGTTTTCTGAAGCGAAACTATAAGGTGTGTGTGAGAAATACACTAACAGGTTTAACTTTTTACACAATAAACCATCGCTTCCGACTAACTGTCGACAAACACGCGTTAGTTGTGAGCTCGTGTTTGATGTGTGTGCCTTTTATAATTCCTAAATCCTAATAATCGGTAGATAAATGCGTAAACATGTAACCTTTCATCAGTCAATACATACCATCAGGCTTCTTATTGAAACTCCGTCCATGTTTAACTTTGATGGTACTAAAACAAGACTTTAAAATAAAATGGCCTAAATTATATCAAATAAATTATTAAATAAAATAGAGTTTCAATAAAACATTTTAAGTAAATAGTCAAATCCACTCACACACATTAAGTTTGAGAGCAAATGGAAAAAGTCACGGCTTTATTTGTTTCAGCTGAAAAATTTCAAGGCACAGTTTATAACAAGTTTTCACAACAGTTATGAAATTTCTCACAAAACAGTAAATGATAATTCTAAAGACAAAAAAAGCAGTATGTTTGATTTTTTTTTTTTTTTTTTTTTATACAAAGCCTTCATGAAATTAGCCATCTAACTAAAAATAACATTTCAAAATAAAGGGAAAAATTATTCTTTTAGCACTCTAGAATTGGTTATCGGTAAGTCTTTCTTTGCATAAGGCAATTTTGCCAACAAATAAACAAATGAAATCCATTATCAGTTTTAAAAATGAAAATACATGGCTTATTACAATAATGTCAATGGCTATTTAAGTGGAAATACAAAACCACAATTCTTAAGTGTATATATATATATATATATATATATATATATATATATATATATATAGATATGTATATATATATAGAAAAAATAGATACACTATCCCAAAATTCTCCTTTAGAGACCCAAGCTTTGCAAAGCAATAATGTCAGCAATATCCATTCCTCTGTCTGGAGAGCTGGGGAGGCTCGGTTATGTTCTTAATTTCCTATGATGAAAGCTGTTCCAGCTTTCTAAAACAAATTTTTTGTTTTAAGTCTTGAATTTGGTTCTCAGATTGCCCTAAATGGACTGGACAGGGAAGGACAGACTGCTCAGATTACTGGAGCCTTACAGCGGTCCAGGCGAGGAACTGGATCATCTACTGCAAGAGAGGAGTGACAAGAGCAAATCAACACTCAGTCCCACATAGAAATACAAATGTTTTAGTGTACATGTAAATTTGAGGTTTCAGAAAAAAAACATTTCAAGTGTCATCGTAAAAAAAATTATAAAAATAATAGAACATCAAAGCTGAGAATGACGGTGGTCATTTTGCATATTTAAATATTCAGCCTCTAAGCTTTGAAACAAAAATACATCTCTTTAAAGCGGCAATAGTTTAGTATTCAGTACTTTAAACACAACATGATTCTCTGGTAACATAATACATCAGATATGTCTTTCTCTTCAAATAAACTTCAAAAGTTTTCCTTCTAAAACAATCAGTAAGCTTTTGTTTAACATGTTGAAAACGTCTTGGCAATTGCAAACTGCTAAGGAGCTTTTCTTTGGATTAGTTTTATAGTTGCTTCAAGTCTTTCAGAAACATCCCATAACACTTATTACGCAAGACACGACATACTGCAGTCTAGTCAGAGCTTGTACACGCACTGCCAAAAGACACAAAGTACATATTCAACTGTGCAATTGTATCTAGGCACAAAGCAGTTTTACATCCAGATCATCTGTATTTCTATCCTTGAGTTTTACTGTAACAAAACTGCATAGAATTACTCACTTTCCTTTCTCTTTTGTAGGTGCACATAATTTCGTTCATGTAACTGTAAGAGGTAGCATGAAAAAAAACATAAAACCTACTGACAAATTACTTACTGACAAAGTTGGGACAAAAACAAATGACCCCTCATTTCCGGTCTTACATTAACTGATGCTCACTGTTTGTCCTCGTATGTGAGCTAGATAAGTCTGTGCTAAGGCTGGTTATAATGAGAGTTTAGTCATGGAGGATGTGTATTAACTGTGCGTGTTGCGTTCCGACAGCATTCCCGTTGAGATCTCATGGTGTGAGTGTGAAGTGCTCTGTTCGCCTCTCTCCCTGAGTACAGTATGATTATTTTGAAGCTGCTGCCAGGCCACCATGCAAATATATTAGAGTAACACGGTACATAATAATCGCAAACTACGGCCTACAAGCTGCCAGCGTATGAAGCTTTATGCCATACCAAAGCCAAAAATCTACCCCGCAGATTAGGAAATACAAAACAAAAACTGAAGTACAAAATATATCATGTAATAATAAGACACGTAATCCAAAATTAAACTAATTGTTGGATAAATTCCTCCTGGTTTGTGTGAAAAGACAGATGGTCAGGTCTGTCTACAGCTTGCCTACATAATGGAGCAGTTGTCTAGTTTGGGTCCAGCCTAAGAGAGAGAAAGAGAGAGAGAAATGAATGTAAATTTAATAAGACGGCTGCAATCCTTTGCTTATTACAATGCTTCTGTTTTACTGATAATAAATTCCTCACAAAACACAAAAAATGTGTTAACAAAAAATCTAGATAATATCAAAGTAGCAAAGAATCAATCAAATCGATTAAAAAAGTTTTTTGCAACTTCATTTTTACAGATTTTTTGTTAACCTTTTTAATCATAAAATTAGGTTTTTAAAAACATTAAAATACATTAAAACTTTGCTAAGTTTTTTTTTTGTTAATGTTTTAGGTCTTAGTGACAAACAAAATAATTATTATTGTAATTTTTATTATTATTATTTAATTAACTTAAAATAACACTGATTTGTTCATTGATTTAAAAAGTTTTAATGTTAATTTTTTAGTAACAAAAATCAGATTCATTAAAATTGTTTTTATGTTTAAGACAAAAAAAAATGTTACAAGGATATATTTAATTGTTTTTTATTAATTATTTTACTCAAGGTTATGTTGTAAAAAAAATTGTTTAAAAACAATTAAAATGAAATAATAATATATTAAAAATCTTTATCATTTTTTAATCTAAGACTAAATGCAATAACAAAAAACTTTTTTTTACACACACCAGATTGTCATCTAACACAAAATATTTGAAAGTTCAAAATAAAGCGACAGAAAGAGAGAAAAAAAAAATACTGATGCAACTCATCTTAATAAAAAATACAAACCTGTCTGCGTTTGTCATTGCTCACAATAAAGTGTGAGGGAGAGACAAATGCTTCAGGCAGCCCCCCTCCGCTGCTAAATGAGCGAGACGCACTCGACACTCCAGAGCTGGCCGACACACAGCTGCTGTTTTTATCTGACGGCTGCCCGCATGAGCCACACACCACCGTACGGCTGCGGAGGTTGTACTCGCTATCCCCACATGTGCTATGGGCGGTCTGCAGGGGGAGACAGTAAACAGAGAACAACTGAGACTGGGAACGGTAATGGATCTTATTATAGAGATGAAGCCTGACTGCTCTCAGTTCATTTTAGCACTATGATTCACTATGAGAGGGTTAGACCCAAACAAACCCAACAAACAACTATTAACAAAAATATACTGCGTAAAGAAACAAGATGATGTTCAAACTGGTTATGTAACACATTATACACTTTATACTGTGCAGAAAATGCGTTTGCATGCACTTTAAAAGTTAAATATCGGTCGACCTAAAGCAATAATTCATCTTTTTAAAAAGTCATGTTAAAACTTTAGTCTTGCTTTGTGAAGCCAGACTTGTTCACATCAATCGAACTACATTTGGTTTTGGCGTTGTGCACTTACATGTCCTAAGAACTCATGTTTTTAATTTAACCTGGCAAAACTCAAAATATATATATATAAAAAATTAGATTACTACCTTAAAGTCCCCCTGTAGTGAAAATCAAGTTTTTTATGTTGTTGATTCATGTGCCAATCCATCAATCAACACTATTGCTGAGTATTTTCTTCTTAAAACTGCAGTTTCCCAACGGCAGTCCCAGAAACGCGGTTTGAAACAGCCCTCGGTTTGCTACGTCACAAAATTCAATAACCAATCATGTCAAGGGATAGATTCCTATCATTAGCATATCCCTCTCTCCATTTATACAAACGCGGCACGCATAGAGATCATAGCATGGAGATCGCATGCAAAATATACCAATTACCAGCACAAAACCAAAAATAAAATACAAAAAAACCCATGAAGCCGTGGTTTAACATGAATTTAGAACTGCTAACTTGAATAATAACCTGCGGCAACAGTGTAAAAGTAGCCCGGAAAAGTAACTTCACGCGCATTGCTCGCGGGCGCGAATTAATAATCACAAACTTGGCTGCATTCGAGTCTTCAAGGCATTTTGAGGACACAACATCATCAAGTAAGTAACTTTAAAAACTGTTACAGTATCCACTGTAGTTGTCCGCTAGTAAAAACAGTTTTATCAGTCATTATCCGTGGATCAGGAGGCCCTGGCTGGTGTGACTAAGTGGAGGCGGGGCTAATTTGCGTATTCATAGATCCGCGTATAGTAAATGAGGCAAGAGTGTAGAGTTACATTCAAGCTACTTTAAGGCCTGAGAAAATTATTTTCACAAGAAAAAACATTTAAATATGTAATTCTGATGATCAAAGAAGAGTTTTAAGGGATAAAATTTTTGACTACAGGAGGACATGTTAGTGACTACGTACCATATCATCATCATCCTCATCCTGAAATAGAGAGCGTGTGACCTTCCTCATGGCCATTTCCTGGAGAAACACAAATAAATAAAGACAAAAGGGAAGTGAATGAGTCACTTAGCTACCTTGAATAAAATAAAACTTTATTCAAAAAGCTGGCTGGTTTGATGTAACATTATCCCACCTCCCCACTGGAGCTGATGAGGGTGGTCTGGAACAGATCTCCACTGCCCCATGAGTTCTGGGTCTTCCACACCAGGTCAGAAGGAGGGTTGTGGATTCCTCCAGCTGCAGAGGCCCAAATCTGACAGCAGAGAGACACTGAAGTGTGTCAGGAATTCAAAAGCAACTAAAGGCGACTATAATGTGGTAAATCGATACATACTGTGACAGTCTGTCCTGCCTTCAGAGTAAATTTTGGTGGGAACTTGTAGACGATGGGAGTGCCCGAACCAATCTGCCTCTTCACCTGCCAGTGACCCATAGTTTGATCCTGGAGGAAGAAGATTCATTTAATAAAAAGTAAATAATAATTAATTCCTTTTTATTGGTCACCAAAGCTCCTTTTCCTTCTCACCTGGTCAGACTTGTTACTGAGCCGTACATATTTGCCCTCCATGTCCACTTCGTCCACGGTCACGCGGCCGCTGGCAGAGGCCTGTTGGGCGACTCGTGTGCGAGTAACAGTTCCGCCGACCACGCTGGAGGCATCGCTGTCGTTATCATTCAAGCGCCGTTTTTTAGCACTGCCTGAAGAGGTACGACTGGTGCTGCTCTGGACCACACGTGTTTGAGTGCCCGAACCCGAGGAGCGGGTCACAGTCACCCCACGGACAGGAGGAGGACTCGGGGAGAGACGCAGCCTAAACAGGGATAGCAGGACAAAGAATGTGAGGATGGTTTTTGAGTAAATGCATGAGGCTGATATTCACCACAAGTCTTACTGTAATTAGTATAATCATCTTCATTTGAGGGCTTTACTGAGCAAATATTGATATATGCAATTAATTAATCAGAATATCATTAATGCTTTTGCTCTTCGATTTAAAATGATTCAAATTTAAAATTGTTTTATTAATACACTTTTTTGTCTTTTAGTTAGAAATTTTATAAAAGAATTCATCAGAATCATTAATGCTGAATTAAAAAAATACTAAAATTAAAAACTGTCTTTATGTGTGTTTTATTAATATTATTTTTTCTCATTGATATGTTACATAAAAAGATTAAAATGTTTTTTTAATGTAATAAAAACATTAACAAAAATGTATAACATTAATTAATAATTTTTAAATAAATGACTAATATTTTGATCTAACTTTATTTTTAAAAGCACCTGAAGAATCAAATCAGCAAAAATGTAGTCTATTTTTAATCAAATAAAATAAATTAATCAAATAAATTATAAAATAAATATAAAAAATGTAATTTAATCAACTTTTCAATACTTCGTCAGCAAATACTCTTGCAGTTAATTTTTGCAATTTTTTAAAGCAAATGACAGCTCTGTTATTTACTAGTAGCGACATTTGCATGTGTGCGATAAGTTATATCCCATTGCTCACCTCTCTTCCTCGCCCTCCAGAAGCTTCCGGTAGGCACTGATCTCCATGTCGAGCGCGAGCTTAACGTCCAGCAGCTCCTGGTACTCATCCAACTGTTGCTGCATGCGATGCCTCATTTCGGCCATCTCTTTCTCCTTGTCATCCATACGGCGGCGCATCATGTCTCTCTCTCTGGATAGAGCCTCCTCCAGTTCACGGATCTTCGCCTCACGAGCAGACAACTAATGAAGAGACCACAATCGTGCAATTTAAATAATGTAAATAAATGCTATGAATCTGATTTTCAAATTTCAATTCAAACTGTGTACTTTCCTTAAGATAAAAAATTTTTTCCTAAAGAGAATAATATATGTACTGAGAGAGAAAGAGAGAGATTGTACAGATGAAGAGTTTGACAGTATTTAAATTCTATCAATGAATTGAGTTTGTAGGAATATTCCAGTACACTAGAAAATAATAGATCTGTGGAGTTTTCCTTGTGACTAGGTGAATCAATTTCTAGTTATGTTTTACCAACATAATTTCTGAGGGTGGAGTTAAAAAAAAGTGATTTGCAGATAGTTCTATTGCAAGTTATTCTATTGTAGGAGCATTGTGGTGCACATGTACAGGTATGAGGAATTTGAACACACTGCTGCCTTTACAGCACTGCAATTAATACCTGTATGTATGTGTGTGTACCTGTTTCTGCAGCTGAGTGAGCTGAGAGGTCACACTCTCCAGCCTCAAACGTGTCTGCTGCATTTCCTCATGGGCGGCTCCCACCAAATGGCTGTTCCTGTCAGCCGACTGACGAGCATTCTCCAGCTACACATAGATAACACAGGATGACATTTAACTGACAGATATGCTGTATGTCTTTATATATAAACATTTTTCAACAAATACGGCTGGCAACGGATCAGTCAGTAAATATGTATATAGGGCGGGCCTGGTTTAACAAAGCGCCCCTGGGGAGATACAGAGACGTGGATCCTCAAAGTCATTTGTAAATCCACCACATTTGACGGTTTGCTCTTTGATTGTTGTATTACCTTGGAGTTGTAGGTCTTTTCAATTTCATCCTTGTAGATGCGAAGCTGCTCTTCGTGTTGGTTGCGGAGTTCAATCAATGCCTCGGACAGTTTACTCTCATACTCCTGTTGGCGACCGCTGTCGATTTCCACCATACGTGATTCATGTCTGCGCTTAGACTCACGGATCTCCTGGAAAAAAAAAACAATAGCTTAGACTAACAAAGAAAGTCCTGCATGTCTTTGTTTCAGCAGGGTTTCTGCAGGATTTTTAAGCTCAAATTTAAGACTTTTTAAGACCTTTTTTAAGACCTTCACAAATAAAATTAATAACATATGAGTGGGGTAGGGCAATGTCTATAGTACCATATTAAACTGTGAAATTACTGTAAAAAGCATAATTTACAGTTCAGATACAAGTTTTCACAAAAACAAAAAGTTTTATAAACGCTAAACTTTACATTTCAGCCTTTAAACCATTTTTAAGAGAATGGAGTCAAAAGTATTAATTATTATATTAATTTAAACAATTATTATGAATAAATTGTTATATAAATTAAATAACATAAATTAGGGGTGTGCGATATTGACAAAAAATGATAGCTCGACATTTTTTGGGATTTTATCGGTATGTTATTGTATGTTATTTTATCGGTATGTTATTGTACTGATATCTTAAGGAGTACCGTGGTACCGTAGACAATTTTTTTATTCTTCTTATTCTGTGTGGTCAGTTCACAGCAGTGATAGAAATTAATCTCTGCCAATAAGTTTTACGGGCAGTTTTACCTTTAAGGAAATTTTTTCTAAAAGTGTGCATCATCTTTGAGTCAAATTCTTGCATTTGGGCTGTTACCAAGCAAATGAAATCAGTATCAACAAAATGTATCTTTGCAATGCAGAGGAAACACAGAAGCTACATCTGGCACTTAGATGTATTTACACACTGTTTAATGCAGCTCTGAGGGACATGGAATACTTTAACCTGCATAAATAATGTTCTGATATTTTAAACATAAAACATTCAAAGCTGATGTTTGAAATTATTTTTAAAAAATTAAAAGATACTTTAAATGTGAAGTTAAAACCGCCAATAGGTGGCAGCAAGTCACCGTTAAATGAGTCATTGCGATTGAACCAAATCATTTAAACAGTTGATTCATTCAGGAACGAAACACCATCATGTTGCTCAGAGACGCAAAACAGTGCTGTGGCTGTGTTTGGAATTATTTTTATTGGTGAAATAGAGCAAAAGCAGCCAATATGGTGTCTAAAATGTAAGTCTCTTAATATGAACTTTTTGTTTATTGAACTGTTGTATAAAATCAATATCACATTTGTAATCATGCTGACTTTTGGAGAAAAAACGGCACTCTTCGTGTGATATTAACTATATGAATTGATACAAATATATACATTTTCTGCCACCATATCTTGAATTATGTGTAAATTCTAAATGCATTTTAATAGACTGAATCATGCAGTGAAAGAACGCACTCTAAATGGGCACGCGCACTAGTTTAACCTATGTTACTTACTATGTTAACTTACTTCATCACCTAATGTATGCGTGCACTCTGTAGGTGTGTTTTGTTTGCTTTTCGTGATATACTCGATAATGTGAAATTGCACATCGTTAAAACTGTAATTACGATATTATCGCAGACCATATATCTCACACTTTACTGTTTAGATTTTTATAATGTATTGTCTTCTTATCGATTTACCAGTTCACATTTAAAGCTCTGCGTGTTTGCAGGGGGTCGATTTTTGCATTGGTCTGAACTCTGAACAAAACAACAGGCTTATTGAAAATGCACATTCATTCTCTGCCAGCAGGTGGAGCATTTGGTAGAAATATAACGGTTTTCCCCGGTAACGGCAGAACACAAAGCAGCGCAGCACCGGACTTTGAACGTGCAGCGCTCATGTTTCATAGCCTTTTGATGTTTAATCGTCACATTCAGCCATATCGCAATTCTGGTCTTTCAGTCCCCAAATTTAAGACCTCTTGAAATCATAATTAAGATTTCTTGTACAATTTACGACTTTTTAAGACCCTGCGGAAACTCTGTTCAGTCTTCATGTTGAGTATTTTTTTTTTTTTTTTTACTTTATATGCGTAGGAGAGCCATTATATGCATAGGAGAGCTCAGCATAAATAGATGTGTTTGTGAGACCTCATTGTAGATGTTCTTCTGGAACTCCAGCTCCTCTTTCAGGGTCTGGATTCGGTTCTCAGCGTCCACACGTCGTAGCATTTCATCCTGTAGCTGCTTCTTAGCATCATTCAGACTGCCCTCCAGCTGTAACACACATATTCACTTCAATAACTTCTATATAAATTCAAAGTTAAAAGCAACATACTACGCACAATACTTATTAAAAACCTATTAGAATATATATATAGAATATATATATATATATGTGTGTATCATATTCCCTTAAGCAAGCAAGTAGTCACTTAGGAGCAACCTAAAGTACCCTGCACATGTGCCTAATAATGGCACAAACTGCAACCTTTTGGTAACTAACCCACATCTTTAACCACAGCAGCACACCACCCAAACACTTAGACATGCAGCTTTTTATAGAATCATGACCTTGGCCAGCTGGGCTTTCAGATCTCTGACTTCGACCTCCAGTGATCTCTTCTCCCCCAGTGCTGTGGAGAGAGACGCGTCCTTTGAGTTCAGCAGAGCTTCCAGATCCTTCAGTCTGGCCAGAGCTGCTTCCAGATCTGCCTCTTTCTTACTATTCCTACAGACATAAAAAATACAAAGAAGGAATTAGAGCGCTTGTTCCCTCTCAGCACACAGAGGAATACAATTATCTCAATTAGATTCTGAATAGTCAGATTATTATATTTATTCATGCATGTTGTGGTTTGAGTAGAAAGTCTCCTGTATCAAAACATTGGGAGCAACTACACTAGCGTGGCACCATGGCCAGAGTAAAGCACCTCAGGAGAGGATCAGATCTTTTAGTCTGTCAGAACTGATCTAAGACTGTAAAATATACATCTGATTTGGATCCATAAGCTTGACTGAATATGTTTGCCAAGTAGGAAAGCTGGAATAATCAGTTCAGGGCAAATGAACACCAGACTGCCCACAATTTTGCCTTGGATTTTGTACCAAACCAAGGACCCTTTAAAACAATAACCTTAAGAACCCTCTCTCTGAAACAGAGCCTCCAACAGTGAATTTAAACCATATGTGTGTGACTGCAGTGTTGTTCATTCCGAAATTGCAGAAAGGAACCATACAAACCCTAATAAAAACACAGAATCGTAAACATTACAATAAATAAAAGATGACTGGCGGTTTTGTTATGGCATCAACTGTCTAAATTAAGGTAAAGTGAGGTTCAGGTTTGCAGTTTTAAAACAGAAGGCCTTACAGTCTAAAATGAAAGTACAATTTATCAACACTCATATCTGTTCTCTCTCAAAACAAGTGTTTAGGTTTAGAGTTCTTCTCTGTGCATTCCCAGATCAGATTTCACAAGGCCTGTAGAATAGCTGCTCCAAAATTAGTGATGTGATTGATGGCCAAACAGGGCTTGAAATAATTAAAACTCTGCCACACTTCAGTCCCTAAGGCACCTTTCCCACACACACAACTCCTTCCAAACTAAAACTCAACCCACTAAAGCTACTAACTTCTGGAGTTTATATTCTCTGTTCAGTGGAGCATTCCATTAGGAAAATAATTCAACCAAATTCCCACTCACAACAACAGAGGTTTTGTTAGGTCACATTCTTCACTTTACAGCCACATACCTTCACTAAAAGCTTCATGAGGCTGGGAACATGAAAAACCATTAAATGTATGAAAGTTAACCTCCCTGACTGAGATATAGGCCTCTTGAGGACTAATATGCATTATTACTTGATCCAAAATGAACAAGGCTACTTATCAACAGGTAAAGAAAATGAAATGAAAGTACTTAAAAATAATAGTTTGATGAATAACAGTTTTGAAGAACCGGTTACTAAAATTCAAAAATATACAAAAAATCTTTTTTGCCATGAAGATATCCAAGAGCTTTTGTAGAGAGGCCTTTGAGGTGACATTCATCACCATTTCTGAGGAACAGTGTAACTAGAACTGAAAAAAAACCTTACAAATCTATGTATTTAAACAAGCATTGATCCTTAGCAGGATACAGTGTTTATGTGGAAAAATTAGCCTAAATCTGCTCATTAAACTTTTAATGGACACAGACAGTAAGTGGGTTACAATGAAGGTGTGTAAACAGCGGGTGGGCATATTTGTGCTAAGCTAACAGTAAACACACATCCAGAAACATAACCTCTTCTGGTTAGGACATTTGGTAATTAAAAACCAGCTTGTTCCTGTCAGTGCCCTAAATGTGCTGTTTTGTTCTATACTTATTCTGGTTACACAATATCAAGCAGATAGTTCTAAAAACGACACTCACAGTGAAGGAAACAATAAAAGTTTAAGAAGCACATGTGGTCTAACGTTTGTTATTTGTTCTATTATTTTCTATATTTGACGGTAATTTTTTTTTCTGCTACTGTTTTGCTGTTTTAGTTCCCAACATCTCCAGGATCTACCCACAGGAAGCCAAACCAACCAGAAGCTGTTTAAAGTAGACAATAAGAGAACATGTGTTATCGTCACCTCTGTTCCGGATCACATTGTCCTTGTCGACTGAACCAACCCAGTCAAAGATTACAGTGCAAATGGTCAACTTTGAATGAATCCAGATTTGAGTAATGAGAGCTAAAGAAAACTAACTAGAAAATAAAGTGTGTTATAGTTAATACGTTGAGTAAAAGAGTATTTGAAAAACTTGAGTCCTTATTAAACAGAGAAAAAAAAAACTATAAAAACATCAATTCCAGTAAGTTTTCATTAAAAGTGTGTACTTTGCGTGAGGAGTTGTATGTGTGTGTGAGAGAGAAAAGGGAAAAGGGTTTGGCTTGGCATCTTTGATCCAGTGGAAACATTTTATGCACAAATAGAGCCAGTTGAGGGAGAGAGAGAAAGAGAGAGGAGGAGAGGAATGTACCAGGTCGGCCTCCACCCCCTCTATGAATCACAGCTATCTTTGTCCTCTTTTGTGACGAAAAAGAAACCCACAAACTAAAACCCTCTGAAAGTTTTGCCATGTTACCATGGCAAAGTGTCGTGGAAATATTTCACGTGACCATCTCTGTGAAAACGTTGACCACGAACAGGGTTTCCCCAACATAAAAAACCCCACTGGAGCCGAAACCATTTGAAAGATTGAATTCAAAAGCAGATACATATTTCCCACAGAATAAGTGTTAATAAAACTGATAGCCATGTAGTAATAGTCAAAAAGCTGTGGACTATCACACATACACCCTCAGGCAGGGAAAAAATGGTCTTGTGTATGAGTGTATTCTCTGAATTTTGGTCTTTGCACTCTCTAACACTTTATTTACTACTAAAACAGCAGCTTCACAAGCTTCACAAAAAGCACCATATGACAGCCGTCACCTGCAACAGCTGGAGGTTTTCAGAGGAAAAATGACTGCAGGCGTTGATCAAAGTACTTTTAAAGCCATAAAAAGCACATAGTAAAACCGCAAGACACAACACTTCATCAATATGATAAAGGACCGGAGCCTGTCAAATCAAATCGCTTAAACAAAAACAATTACTACTATCTGTATTTGCTAAGTTTCAATATATTTGCACAGAATATCAAATGTTAGATATGGAAATCCATAGTATCTTCATTTGAGTGTTTTATGACCATTTCATGATTTTATAACTGGACAAAGTTTAAGCTTGTATGTCTGTGCAAGCATCAAGGAAATTGTTGGGGAATCTGTTTAATGTCTCAATATTTCAAGTCATTTGTTTCCTAAAAAATCCTGCTATATCATTTATTTTCATTGTATTTCAGCATGTTGAAAGGCAGATTAGCTGAATGAACGACAATGAAATTTACTTCCTGTATGTTTAAGTCTTCCAGTGCATCAATAAATTTTATTGGGTTGAAACATATTGGTGCAATTCAACTCCTTATCACTAAAGCTCAAGATCTACCTCCTCATCCCCCATTCAGCTCCACAATAAACCGATTCACAGCTTTTGATGTAAATGTGACTTCTACTTTCCACTTCTACTATACAGGTGGAGCGGCCACGTGACTCGATCTTAAAACAGAAATGTCTCATACAGGGGTTCCCCATTTTCTCACTGTACTATGAATAAACGTTTCCTTTTTAATTGTCGAGGCGATTCTGACTCACTTGCGCTGGCTGCAGGCCCACCATGAGGCCTCCATGGAGACCGAGTGAAACATACAGAAGGAAAAAACGTATGGTCAGAAAAGAAAAAAGATGGTGACTGAGTTGTATAATATGCTCTAATATAAACACTGACTAAACATAGACCAATGCAGAAACAGAATTGGTCAACTGTAATGGTTCGATATTTGAGAATAAAATTAAAACATTAAAGACATAAATCTTTACAGAGTCTTACAAGTACAGCTGGGAAATATTTGAGTAAGCATGATCTACTATAGACATCATAGTACGTTTGTTTGTTTGTTTTTTAACTGAGGGATGAGTCTAAATTATTTCCTGTAGTTAAGCTTTCCTCGAACACTGCCTGTTATCTGATATACTGGTAGCAGATCTGTTGAAGGACTTTATGTTCCAGATAGTTGTGCAATTTTCAGTTGTGCAATTTTCAAATTATATCTAAATCATCAAAGCATGAGCAGGTTGGTGCAGATACCCAGTGGTTTGTTAGTTTCAGTGGATGATAATTATTATTTTTTTTCCCCCATGTTTTAGGCTTAAATACTATAAAATAGGTTAATAATATAATATAAAATAGATTTATGTTAATATGCATTAAATGCACTTTAAATGCACTTAAGCATTTATAAGCACGTATTAAGCATTTAACTCAAAATGAAAAGAAAAAGATAATAAGAAAAATTCAATTAAACATATTTCTGAAAACAAAAACTTAAACAAAGGGACAAAAACACTGATCAAGAAAACTACCGCTTATACTGATTCCCCCCCCCCCCCCCCCCCCCCCCCCCCTTTTTTTAAAGACATGGTAAAGGTAGCCTCAGGAAAATGATTAATAAGAAAATTTATGATTCTACTAAATCCTAATGGTGGTTTTGAAGGGTGTGGTCCTATAATCAAACCAGATCCTATAACCGCGGCTGAATTTGAATGCCCGATACAAAGAGAACATTATTCTTCCTCCCTGATTCATTAGCACATGACAGATGCTAAAACTATTTCCCTCGGAGTGAAATAGCGTTACGTGATTTATCTGATCCTTCTATCTAGTCTGGCACAAATGAGTACAATCTTTAATGTCAATTCAGATGAAAAAAGCATTTCATTCTGAGATGGAACAATGGTGGAGAGCTGATATGTAGCACATCTAGACCTTCTCTCTCCATCTCTGTATGTATGAATGTGTGTGTAGGGTCACATACGATTATGAACACCTACTTAAAATTTACCTCTATCTAACAATATGCATAAATATGCGTTTTGTTTCATACTCTGCAACAGGGAGGATAGACTGAGGCTCTGCCAGCGTGGCAGCTCTGTGTTCAGGCGCTGATGATGACTCACTCTCTCCCTTACGCCTGTGGCCCATACACGCCACCAGAACAGCACCAATTACAGTAACCCTCTCTCCTCCCTGTCTTTATACAAGTCCAGTCTAACAAAATCTGCATCGGAGGGTTTCCGGCCTTACAATATAAACAGTTTTCCACTCATTTTTCCATGGAATAAACATAACGAGATTCCACTGTGATCTCCGGCTCTCCAAATATAACGTTTGCCTGTTTGCAGCTGCCTTCGGTTAAGAATGGGATGGAGATGGTGTGTGCGTGTGTGTGTGTGTGTGTGTGTGCACGTGTGTGTGCGTGCAGTACTACTCTGCCAGTGTTCCCCATTACGAGTGGTTTGGCAAAAGACAAACATCAGTTCAGCCTATGAGTCACATGGCACTGCCACGTGACAATTCCTTCTCTTTCACATCCACATCAAATTATTGAACAGTTTTATGCAGAAAGTATGACTGGTAATTTATTGTATAAAAACATGTTTGTATGCAAAGTATGTCTTAAACATATTCACATATGTAAGAAAGTACTATTTCGACTAAATAAAAATAAAATAAAATAAAATAGCTTTTATTACACTGATGTGACAGGAGTCATCTCATGTGAGTGTACATAATTGTATTTTTTTATTAAATAAACAGCTCGTTTCTTTAAGTATAAAGGGGTTGGCAGTTTGAAACTTTTTTAAAAAGGAAGCAAATTACTGAGTGTATCTTTAACATCCCTGATTTGCATTATGTTCAAACGAATCAAAAACACATACAAGGATTTGTTTAAAAAATTTATTCTAAACTAAATTTGCCTTTCAGTAACCACTTGGTGCCTTAACAGAACTACACTGTCTTGTTTTACGTGGAAGGATCTTTGCACACAACTTCACTCTGAATTCTCAACAAATCACTTGCAAATGTTTGATCTTTAGTTTAGAGTCTGTGGATGGTGATTATATAACAGACCGAATGAGTCACTCCGTCCAAAGCCTTTCCAGATCCAACCACAACCAAACGAAGCACCACTGCATGTGCATTTGGGATGAAGTGTAGGGGATAGTGTGTGTCCGCATCTTGCATTTGCCATTTTAAGAACAAAAGGATTGTAATATGTAGTTGAAAAAGCCATCAGAAGTGGGTGCGAGTCTAACCAAATATGTATGCGTGTCTAGGCGAGTACATAAGAGACATTTTATATGCCCATTATTTTAAAATGATTTATAATTTATAACTCAAAGCTCTTCAGACACACACACACATACACACACACACACACACACACACACACACTCCAGTGTAGCACGGAGCAGCTCATTTCAGCTTTTTTCATGATCATCACAGCTTATTCTACTCGCGTCAATTTAGAAGCTTCAGCATCCCTCCAAAAATCAGGATGTTTTCTTTTTGCCAATCACTCTTTTGAAAGGATGAGAGGTTTAAATACGCAGTAACAAGACTGGACACAGTGTCTGAGAAAGCAATGGCTGAAACAAATAAAAAGCATCTTGAATCACTCATCACAGTGTGTTATTTATTATTGTCAAGACATCAAACAAGAGAAAAGATTTTTTCCAGAATGTCCATGTCTAATGTTCCAGATTAAAGAAAAAAATAATCTAGTACAGAGATCCGGTTCTGGACTGAGAATCATTTCTCATAAATTAATGTAATTATAAACAAACCTAAACAGCGGGAGGAAAATGAGTTCTGCTAGTTGTCAAACTATAATCAATGAAGCTGTGTACAATGCAAGCACACACTTCAAATGACATTTCACACATTTGGCAAACACTTTTATACAAAGCAACTTATTGTGTAATTTGCCAGTATCCGTGTTCCCTGGGAATCAAACCCATATATCCATGCTCTATTAGCTTTTTATGATGTGCTGCGTGGTTGCACTGCCCCTTTATTTTCATTCGGCTAAAATAAAATATATTTTTTAATTAATTTTCATTAGTCCGTTAAAAAAAAATACATTTAATACTAATGAATTTCTGTTAATAAATCTGCAAAATCAAAATTATTTATGCATTACAAATAGCTTTTTATCCAATTTATTATTGCTTCAAAATTAATGATAAATAATCCTGCACATTGGTTATTTCATTTCATAGCCATAGAAAGTCATATATTGGCTAGTGAAACAGTGCAAGTAAAAAATTGTCTGGACCATAATTTGGAAGGAAATGCAGGAACTGGATCTCTTTTATTTAATATCCTTAATCTAAAACATTTGTGTACCCCTGCTAGCAGCATCATATTCTAACTAAAAACGTTCATGTTTTTTTTTCCATTTGTACCAGTATAATATTCACAAATACCACATGTTCAAGAGCTTTTTACATGCCAGAAAAATTTAAAACAGATTTAAGAGAGACCAAAATACACAAAACCAGTCAGCACATACAGTACGTTATTTTAAAACAAGAAACAAAAGTGATGGTAAAGCATCCTCACTGAATTCCCCTATTTACTGTAACATTAGACCGTTGGGACAGTTGATCTTTAGTGAAGTCATCAGGATAGCAGGGAAAACAGAAATGTCCTGCGGCAGTCAACACAAAAAAGAAAAGAACAGAGAGCGAATGAGCCGACTCCCTCAGAATGAAAGAGGTCTTCACTGGAAGAGGAGAGATGGCTCTCTATTCAGATGCACGTTGTGCTAAACATAGAACTATTTTTTCTGTCCAAACTGTTTGAACACACAGGTTCCTGCTGAAGTTGACATACTGTAGATTTACTAGAAAGTTAAAATGACAGAAGGAGTAGAACAGCCTAATAAAGGAAAATCTCATTTTATTCCTTTTTAGTTTTTAGGCAGGACAGCCCTGAACTAAACAATGAAAAACTGTAATCAGGTCGTTTCTCTCTGTAAGATCAAGCTTTTTCTCATTGTCAACCATGACCTAAAGAATAGCACTCAAAAGTCTACTCATTAAGTGTAATTTTCATGTTAAACACAATAAAACTCATAATGACATAACCACAGAGGGACTGTCTATTTTAAATATGATGGGTGACTTTTGCAGGAAACATATCAGCAGCATACTGTATGATAACTGTTCATTGCCATGTGCTCATTCTGATAATGGAAAAACAAGAGGATGATGAGAAAATATTTCACATTAGCATCTAAAAAAATACTTGACAGACCAACAGGATGCAACAACACTAGTAAATGAACCTTAAAAAGGTTGCACTGTGTGATTACCATATTCATGAACCGTGATATTTGCATGATACTACAAAGCACTTAAAAATATCACTGTGGATGTAGTACTTTTTAGCTAGTGTATATAAATTAACGTAAGTTAAAATTACGATTTCTAAAGCAGAATGTACATTGGCAATTAAAAGTGTTTTTGTTGGATATATGCACCGGTGAGGGTAAGTGGTACCAGGTGAGCCTTTCAATGTAAAACATACAGGATGGTGAAGGAGGGGCAGGAAATGATTCACTGGAGTATGTTTTACATCTGAAAGCTGCCAAATATCATTTCGTTTGCCCTTAAGCTATGAACATAGCTTAACAGAATCCAGATCACAAAGCCAGTGAGCGTTGACCTGATAAAACTGTTAATGAATGCAAATATTCTCAACAAGGGAATCATTTTATAAAAAAAAAAAAAAAAAAAATCAACATTTACATAATGAGGGCCCAGTGATTCAAATGTAAGGGTGCTTCTTTAACTATGAAAAAAAAAAAAAAAGTTTTTCAAATGTTCATATTTTACTAAATTCTTTTTAAAAATGTGTTATATGAAGATCACATTAAAACATTTTACTATACTTTTTTTTTTCTGTTTTAGACGCTTTTATGTTTACATTTTATTGTTTTATTCTTGACCCTGAGCCAGATATAAATGGAAATTTTCCTATTACAGTAGGAAAAAAAATACTATGGAAGTCAATGGTGCCCCAGAACTGCTCTGTTTCCCACATTCTTCAGAATATCTTCCTTTGTGTTCAGCAGAACAAAGACATTCATACAGGTTTGGAACTACTTGAGGGTGAGTAAATGATGACAGAATTTTCATTTTTGGGTGAACTATCCCTTTAACATTGTGAAAGTAAAAGTGATAAGGCAAGAATATACTTTCTCAGACAAAGATCACATGAGTAAAAGACTGGTTAATATTTTCCAATGATAAAACTAACAAAGGTTCTTGTATGCAAGGTCAATGCTCTAATCTTTTAATGGACACACGTCCTCTTCCCCAGAAGCTGGAATAATGGAATGACTAAGACTAAGATGACTAATTTTTCACAAATATGTCCTGACTAATGCCTACACGTGGGCCTGAAAATTCATTGTATGAATGGGGGCTTGGGAAATACCTGGAAATGCATGCAGCGTCAGAAGATGTGCAACTAAAAAGTGGGTTAGAGTTAGCATTCTGAATCATTTAGACAAATACGGACTCATCAAGTCCCCCGCTTTCTAGACCGTAACCAAGTACAGTTTCATTGTATTGCCTAAGCAAACACAGAGGGGATTCGCAGCATTTTAAATAAAAGGTTAGTGATGACATACTGCTCTTTCAGTTTGAATTGAAAGATGCATTTCATCTGCTTAGTTTCCAGCTGTAGTTTTTCCACATATTAGTCACACACTCCTACACTGCACCTGTCAACAAAGTTCAGACAGTGACACACACATAGGATATATTCTTCTATCTGATAATGACCACAGAAGCCAAATGCTGCAACCACAACAGCAGCCACAAGCACATGTACACTCACAGCATGTGCGCACATACAGCTCCAGTAAGCCAAAACTGAGATCTGTCTCCACTGCATGACCCCACACGACTCCCCATTCAAGAACTTGTCTGACCCTTAAGCTTCCTAAACAATAACTAAGGTCAAAGTATATGAGGGATTATTTTCAAACAAGCAATTTTACAAAAGCTCTGGAAGGAGTGTCATGGAGAATCCTTTGCTAAGCAAAAAGCACATTTTTAAATATTGTTAATTTAAATTTAAAAAAAAATTATTTATTTATTTATTTTTTAGTAAAGCTTAGCTTATTCACTTATTTATAAAAAATTATATATAAAATATATATATTTAAAGATAATAAAAAGATAATTTATAGATATATTTTACTTGTTTATATATGTACTAAATGATTTAAGAATATATATATATATATATATATATATATTTTTTTTTTTTTTTTTTTTTACTTAATATATATTAACAACAGGTTCTTAGGTTCTTAGGTTCTCATAGGTTGTTAAGTGGTTGTTTGTAGTACTTCAAACTCAGGAAAGAGCTCTCTTCTCATCATGAGCCAGTTTTTAATGTATAGTGCTTTTTTCTTGAGTTGAGCTATAAGTTCTTCAGAGATTAAAATTTTCCATTTTAAATTCTCCAGATCACCAAAATATCCTCTGGTTATTTTAAAACACCAGTGTCAGAGAATTTTTTTTTTTTTCCTGTGTTAACAGGGCTATAAAACCCCTTCTTGTTCTAACTGGAACCTTTTATGGAGCGTTCTAAGTCGCTTCAGTAAGAAAACATCTGCTAAGCATATAAGTGTAGCACAAATGTATCAAACTCACTGGAATAAAAGGCTACTGTTCCAATGTGGACACAGGGCTTTCTTTCTGAGGTGAGGGGTTAAAAAGAAAGTAAACGGTGGTTTCCCCAGAGTTACTTAAAGCTCATGAGTCACCACTCAGTCCAGTCAGACCCTCTCACACACCCTGGCAAGGCCTCATGGTAGCTGTGGAAACCAAACACTTCCAAACAGCTCAGCTCCAATGAGTGTACAAGTCCGTCTGCATTAACCTAGTGATGGACGCTTACAGGAACTCATGAGTACTACAGTAACCCGGGGAAACAAATAAGACTATCTCCTTCTTCTGACTTCCCCTATGTGTATAACCACAAAGCTTATGAAACAAATATGACCACAAACCTAATGAAATGAATGAACGTGACTCATAATGGCTTTCACTAAACTCTCAACTTGTCTCGCATCTTTCAGTGAAGGCACATCTCAGGCTTGATGTCTTTAAACCAAACCTGTTTGGGATCAACACACCTCTTGTCTAAACTAACGCATTGACTCAGTCTACTACCATAGAGACAGCAAGATAAACAATAGATTATAATAACAATCACTGTGACTCAGTGACAACTACATCACAACACTTCTTAATAAACTTAAAATAAGCTAAAGTTTGAGATGGTTTCTCTGTGGAGTTTGGATATCTTTAAAGTACTCTGATATGAGAGAGTTCAAGTGCAAAGGACGAATGCATAATTTAGTTACTAGATTTTATGATGTGTAGTTGCTTCTGAGTTTTACTGAGAGGATCTTTTCTCTTACATAATGCATAATCGTACATAATTGCATAATGCGATTAATTATTGCCAAACTATGTTTGAAAATAAATACAGCATTTCAAGTTTACAAAATATTATTTTTAGACAACTTAGATTACTTTTGCTATCATCTACTGCTTATTTGAAGTTAATATTCAAGAACACTAATTTAATAATTCTTTTAAATGTAATCTTTAGCAAATCTCAAAAGGAATGTTTATTTTTCATACTGTACATTATAATGTCATGATGCCTAAATTCATTTGTAGCATTTAAAATGGCTGATTTTATAAGATTTTATTGTCTTTTTTAAATTTATTTAGACCAAATAGTATAAAATATCAATCTTATCATGCATCCCTAATTCATATCATTATTCTGTAGATATGTGACATTCTACTGAAGGGAGGTTTCTAAAAACATACTTTGGATCAAATTAATCCTTAATCCACACACTGCAGTGCAAAAAAATATTAATACGTGTCCACTTGCTTACTGGCTAAACCTACATAGCAAAGATTGTATCTATATACTTCAGTGTAAAACTTTACACAAGCAGCACCATTTCCGCAGAAGACAGAGGAACTATAAAATGTAATGTGAATTCAAACCAGAATCAGACACAATAAACCTGTTGTAATGGGTGTGGTGGCCAATCCAACGGCCATTTCCCAAGATATAATACACCCACATTCACACCTCACATACCTGAGCTGCAGTACATTTGTACTACAGACTGAGCCAGAGACGGTGTGTGTGGGTATGTACACAACTGTTTCAAAATCTGGGGTCAGTAGGATTTCATTTTTAATGCTTTTATTCAGCAAGTATGCATTAAATTAATGAAAAGTGACAGTAAACACATTTATAATGTCTTTTTTTTTAATAAACTCTGTTCTTTTAAACTTTTTTTATTCATCAAAGAATGCTGAAATAAAACGTATCATGGTTTCCACAAACATATTAAGCAGCAAAAGCTGTTTTAAAAACTGATAATAATAAGAGATGTTTCTTGAGCACCAAATTAGCATACTGGAATTATTTCTGAAGGATAATGTGACACTTTAGAGCTTTGCAATCACAGGAATAAATTACATTTTAAAATATATTTAAATAGAAAACAGTTATTTTATTTTTTATTTGAATTAAAATGATTACAATTTGTAAACATTTCACAGTGTTACTGTTTTTGCAGTATTTTTGCTCAAATAAATTCTGCTTTGGTGTGGACAAAGAGACTCACAGACCCCAATGCAGATTTGTTTTCCGTTTGAGTTATTATAATTGAATTAAATTTAAATTGAATTTTAAAACACATCAAACAGACTAAAGCACTAAGCTGTCAGCCTTAGTGAGAGGAGCAATAAGCAGATGTAAACTGCAGAAAACTGCAGTCATGTTTCAGCTATATTTAGCTGAGGACTAGGCTATGAGCCCAGGGGTTGACACCGTTCTGCACTTTAGGGTTAAACTTACCTTTTGGATGTGTGAAAGGAATTACAGTAAATGAGGGCAAGACCTAATATTAGCCAGTGTCTGCAGCTCTTCTGCATCATTGATTTATGATCTGTAAGCTGCACCATTCTGAAACTAAAACTGGTGGAATTTTTGTAGATTCCTGGGTGGAATGAGTCATGGTAATTGCTACTGCTGACTCCAGACTTGGATTTACTTACTGGAATAGCACTGGTTTGCAGTATTAAAGGACTTGTTCATCCAAAAAATTAAAGGGATAGTTCACCCAAAAATGAAAATTCTGTCATTAATTACTCACCCTCATGTCGTTCCAAACCCGTAAGACCTTCGTTCATCTTCGGAACACAAATTAAGATATTTTTGATGAAATCGGAGAGCTCTCTGACCCTCCATAGACAGCAACGCAACTGGAATGTTCCCAGGTCCAGAAACGTAGTAAGCACATCGGTAAAACAGTCCATGTGACATCAGTGGTGCAACTTCAATTTTGCGAAGCTATGAGAATACTTTTTGTGCACAAAGAAAACAAAAATAATTTTTTCAACAATTCTTCTCCCCCCCAGATACGTCTTCCGCCATTTTGGAGAGTTCCCTAAGTACGTAATCGACGTAATCAGCATTGTTCACATTTGGGGGGGGGGGAGCACGTGCATGAACGTAATCGGTGTAATCAGCGTTGTTTACGCTTAGGGGGGGAAAGTATGCGTATGCGTTACAATACTCTGAAATGGCGAAGACGGTAACTCGGGGGAGAAGAATTGTTGAATAAAGTCATTATTTTTGTTTTCTTTGCGCACAAAAAGTATTCTCACAGCTTCGCAAAATTGAAGTTGCATCACTGATGTCACATGGACAGTTTTACCGATGTCCTTACTATGTTTCTGGACCTGAGAACATTACAGTTGCGTTGCTGTCTATGGAGAGTCAGAGAGCTCTCCGATTTCATCAAAAATATCTTAATTTGTGTTCCAAAGATGAACGAAGGTCTTACAGGTTTGGAACGACATGAGGGTGAGTAATTAATGACAGAATTTTCATTTTGGGGTGAACTAACCCTTTAACTTTTAAACTTCAAAAATTGCAAATTAAGTCATGGAATGACATCCATGACACACATACCTGGCCTTCAGCTCCTTGTAGTCCTCTCGCACCTTGCTGAGCTCCAGTTGCAGTCGGGCTCGTTCTTTGGCCACCGAGTCCAGCGTCTTTCTGGCGTCCGCTAGCTCGGCCTCGTATGCCGCTTTCATGCCGCTCAGCTCGCGGCTGATCTCCGTCTCCGACTCGGTGATGCGCATACGCAGACCTGCATTCTCTGCCTCTAGAGAGCGCACCTTATCGATGTAGACCGCCAGACGGTCGTTCAGGTTGCACAGATCCTCTTTCTCCTGCAGCCGACTGATGCGGGTGGGGGACAGGACAGTGGTTGTCCCTCCACGGGTGTTTCGTTTCTGACCTGGAGTCTCCATAGCTGACTGGAATTGCTGCTTTTAGCCTGAAACTGTACAGGGAATAGAATAGAATAGAATAGAATAGAATAGAATAGAATAGAATAGAATAGAATAGGGAGAAACAGAAGAGACATATTTCACAGGTGATACGTTCAGGCATCTTTTAGAGTCACAATCTTGGAACAGTTTGGAACTGCTATGCAATATATTTATGGTTACAAAAAATAAATGTATGCAAATTATGAACTCCAGCCCTCCTCCCAGTTCCCTCCTTCCTTTTCCACCATCCCTCTCCCTCACTTTGTGTCTTACCGTTTCCACCACGCCCAACCTCTGATCACATCCAAGTATGTTCAGCACAAACTTCTCAGAATAAAGTTTCTCAAACACATTTCTCAAATCTCAAATAGGTTGACTTCCGAATAGTCTAATCTGGTTTAGATCTAATGGTCAGACTGGTTTAGAATGCATTCACTACAACTTAAGATAAGATAAGATACAGACATAAACTTTGACACATTTTAAACACAACCAGCACAGACATGCATGTCAAAGTCCCATCCACTGGAGCTCTGATTGTATGTTTATTTTGGAACGTTGAAGTAATTCCAAACATTACAGTGTGCTTGGACGGCACAAGTGACACTCCCCCTAGACGCGATTACAGGAGTAAACTGTATTTTACTTTGCAATGCTGCAAAAAAAAAGCTATGAATAACACAAACTAAAAATGTATTTGGGCCCTGAGCATTTACAATTTGCAGTACTGATAGTCAAAACGCCTGAATCACTGACCTGGTAAAGTTGAGAGAGCGTTTGGTTTACTGAGGGCTTCTACAGCTGCTGTGTCCCCTTGAAACTCTGCAGAGAGAGTGTCTGGTCTGACTTGTGCGCTTAATCTCTGGCAGAAACTCACGCCTCTCAGAAATGAGAGAGGAGGAGGAGTTGAAGAGCAAGTGAAGGAAAGGAGGGTGGAGCTAGTGAAGTCTGACTCAGTAAGCCCACACAAGGGAATAGAGCTTTTACTGTATTTCACATTGTAACAGAATCGTCTCGGCTTATCATTTTATTATATAATCTGTAACTTGTAAGATAAGCAATTTAAATGACAGTAAATTAAATCCCTTCCTTGCTAAGGGCTAATCCACAGCAAAACAAAAGAAAATAAAAAATATAATAAAATAATGTCTGGTCCCAAGCCAATAAAAAAATAAAAATAAATAAATAAAACAAAAAGAAAAAAAGAAAAAAATACAATTAAATATATTAAAATTAAATAAATAAATAAATATTTCCAAATAACTGAAGCTAGTCCAAAGAGTTCTCCGAAGATCTACTCCAAGCGTATGAGCCAAAGAAAAATATCCTTAATAAGTCCATCATAGAAACCCAGAATATCCATTTGCTGTTGCATGAAGCTTTAAAGAGGAAAGTCACAGAAAACAGCCTTATATTAAAAACTCTGCCTGGTATTTATTTCAGAGGGGTGGACATACTAAAAATGAATTATCCAATCAGGTGTCTTAGTAAAAGGAGAGAGAGCAGGAGAGAGAAAGAGGGTGGACGAGACGAATCCTTTTTGGGAAAGAAGGCTGTGCTTCAATTCACTTAAACATCACTAACTAGTCACCTTCTATCAACTCTCTGATGAATATTAGGGTTCAGGATCAAACCTGCACATCAGTGTTATTCACCCTGAGAAAAAAAAAGTTCAAAAGCTATCCCTGTGTGTCCCTTTTCAAAAGGTACAAATATGTACCATTTAGGTACTTACATGCACCTTTTTGGGGTAAATAAGATAAAAAGGTACCTCAGTGACAGATTTCATACCTTGCAGTGCTGTTAACTAAAACTATTTAAAATAATTTTTGTTAATTGTAATAAAGCTGAAATAAAATACTAATATTACATAAAATTAAACTAACTAAAATGAAATATGTTCATGGTGAATTACTAAAATTACTAAAACTAAAACTGATATATATATAAATTAAGACTAAACAGCAATACTAAAAAAGGAATAAAAATTACAAAAGCATGTAACAAACTAAAATTTAAATGAAAACTAAAAGTATAAAAATAAAAGCAAATTCAAAATATTAATAAATATTATAATAGTATAAAAATAATACTAAAATTACACTTCTGCACAGCCCTAACGTGAATGTGCTGTCAGTATGCATATTACAAAACGCATGTCACTCCAGAGGATCTTTAAAAAACTGATCTATATATACTAATAATTTAAGGCCCTATTTATTTGTGCACAAAAACTCTTCAAGAAACAGTACCATGTGGCAAGATTGCAGGAGAGACAGCTATGAAAAAAAGCAGACAATCCTGGCACAAGGGCATAAGCAGATCAGTGGAAAAGTCTCAGCAGATGCCAGTACGCCTGACAGCTGGAACACAGAGAGCTGTATAATACTGCAGGATGAGCCTGTCTGTTCTGCACTTTCGTTTCTCCTGCCGTCTCTCTTTCTCTGCCATCCTCGTCGCATTATTACACACAACCACCGCATTTCAATATAACAATGAGATTCCCCAGGGTAAATGTCTCTCCATCTCGAGTGCGGTCTCAAAAATCTGTGGGAACTCCTGGGAGATCATGACACAAGTATACTAGATGAAATCTGCAGACTTTGATGGAGTTTTTTTTTTTTTTCTTTTTTGTTCTTCAAACGTTTGTGGAGGTCTTGGGAGGTCAAAGGGTGGAGATTTAGGACACATGCAGCAAATTAAAAAACATGACAGGTTCCAACCAGAATGTTTTCACAACATGGAATTCAGACACACTCACTTGGGTGGCATTACACTACTAAAACCTTCTTAAAATTACATAGCATTCATATACATTTCAAATTACTTAAAAAAAATCATCAAGGACATAGTGATTAGCACCTGTAACGTTAATTCACAATATTACATAACACACCATACACTTTCTATTGCAGTCCAAATGACTAAATCAGGTCTAAAGAAGAGAACTCCCTGGAATCAACGAGGATATATTTGGGTAAAATTACTGGTTGTTAAAACTGTTGAGTCATGCATTGAGAATGAACATACAAATCTTTCTATTCATAAACACCTCACAAAATGCCGTTGCTAAGGACTAGAGTAACCACCGCATGAGATGAAATATTTGAGCAAAACCTCAGTCTGTGAAATAGTGACTCACAGTTGCCGAATCCCAAGATCAGGAAATGTTTGCAGGCGTTCAAGGATCCGCGTAACGCTGCCGTGTAGCATGAGCCATGGCGATGCAGAGAGACTGAGCGACGCACTCTACTGACCACTCAATAGAAACACAGAGCTCACACTCTGACGAAAAACTACTGTGGGAACCAAATACAAAATACTCCAAAACACAGCAGTTCATATCGTGACTTGCGCTGACTAAAACAATATTGGATTTTTCAAGATATACACTACATGTTCTTATTTATTATCTTATTATACTTATATTATTATCTACTACTCATTATTATCAAAGCTTACTTATTATTTTTATGGAAACCGCGATACATTTTTTTAGGATTTTTTTAATTGAATAGAAAGTTCAAAAGAACAACATTTATTTGAAATAGAACCTTTCTGTAACAATGTCTTTACAGTCACTTTGTCAATTTAATACATCCATGCTGAACTTAAAAAGTATCAAATAAATAAATAAATATCTTACTGGCCCCAATTTTTAACCAGTAGCTAATCTATTCGTGTAATAAAATAGATATAATAATTTATTTTGGTTCCCATATTTATTTATTTAAGGTAATTAAGCACATAAATTAATAAATAAATAGTCATAGATAAATAAATAGTCACTCTTTGTGATATTTCCTCTTTTCATGGGTTTGTGGTCACACTAACTTTATTTGGTTGACAAAAAAAAATAATAATAAAATTGTAATGATTGTTAATATTTTACTGCAAAACTGCGTTCACCCTTATGGTTAGTACTTTAGTGACCTCTGCTGCTGAAGACGAAGAGTCTCACTCAAAACTTTCCACCAGCTTCTCAGGTTCTCCCTCAACCTCCAAGTGTCTCCAGCCGGTGGCAGCATTCACACAGAGTTTATTATCTTCGGACAATGACACTGAATTGTCTTGAAACTCTCGTTACTCTCAAACGCAGTCACAAAAATAAAATGTTTAGAAAGAAATGGCATATTGCAAAAGATAGTGTAATAAAAAATATAGAACACTTTCATCAAATACGCCTCTTTCACGATGATACATGCTAATGAACATTTATCCAGAACAAATCGTGACTTCCCATAATTACAAATGTAGTGCATAACTTGAAAGAGACAGTCCACCTGCTCATTTAGAGTTCACTGCTGACTGTTCAGTGTTTCCATCTTGTTTTATAATTATGATTATGTGGTAGAATAAAGTTTGAAAAGTCTCGAAACCCAAAAAGTATATTTATTTATTTATTCCCAGGTAGAGTTGGTATAATGGGTGTTCAAACTGAAAAGTTATGCCTGGGGAACTGTTTCTGTGTGTTTAACCTCAGTTATTTTAGACTTATGGGAAACTATATTCATAATATCTGAACTGAACTCTTTTATTGCTCTTTAAAAAGAACAAGGTTGAACAACCAACAAGCCACTTCAGCCATCATTGATGAGAGCATGTTGTCTCCACACAGATGCAACACATGTGTAACAAGGTTTGATAAATTAAGCGTGTTAGGGAGGAAAGGCCTTGCGTTGTGCTTTATTTGCTGTCAAAGGAACATGAACACAGATGGTTCACACAGCCTTGGGCATTCAAGGATACACAAATACACAGGCATGACCACACGCTGTCTATTAACAGCCAGAACAGAGCTTTTCTGCTGCCACCAGACTGATGTCTCCGAGACATTCCATGTGAAGCAGAGGAAAATTCCCTGTGGGTGTGTTTGATGAGAGAAACGGTAAGTAAATATGACAAGTATTGAATAATAGTATCTGGAAATCCAACTGTTCTCTGATGGTCTGTAACTGTCTGAAAGTGGGCATGGGCTTGATATGGATGAACAGAAATTTAATTGTCAGGAATGTGGGATTTTTGTCGACATGGGAGGTTTTAATCACTGGCTCTGTTCTTGTCTGGACCGGCCTTTCAAGTTCTAATTGCACTTGCCTTTGAGCTCACATAACAGAAAAATGTACCGCAGATGGGTGGAAATACATTAACAAATAATGCATCAAACAAAACATGAACTTTTTTGCTTTATGTTTCTAATTGATCCTCAGTATGAAATGTTGTTCAGTCAAGTTCCAAGAGGTGTAGAGGCTTACATAACTATTTTTCTTCTTACAACCTTTGCTTGGAACAGCTTAATCTGCTATTTTTTAACAGCTTTCTAAAAAACATTTTTGTTGTTTATAATTTTAATCCTTTAAAATATTCTTTAAATCCTTAGTGGTGGAAAAGCACACATTATTAGAAACATTTTATGTATAATTTTATAATATTGTCATAATATATAATTTTGTGACTTTCTTGGAGGAACATATGATGCTCCTTGGGCCGAGAAATGATTCATATAATGCTCATTATTGTGACCCATGGCACAGTGTCTCTGCCTCATTAGCGCTAACAGCTTCCTTTCATTCCATTTATATCCTTTCTTCCTCGGTTCATGTATGATCCAGTGGCTCTCCATTCTCACTCACCATTAATATCTTTTTATATGTTCTGTAAGCATTAGATAATAGAAAGCTCTATGGTTATTTTTTCTTGGTTACATCACCACTTGGACTGGATAGAAACATGACCTGCTCTCAAACAACCCAATCATATATGTTTTTAACTGCTTTGAACCCACTGCATGTCATCTATATGATTTGTTTTCGTTTTTATATTTTAGAGTGTTGTGTTTCTTAGGGATGCACCAATACAAAATTCTCTCTAATACAATCAAGACAATAATTATTTTCATGTTATGGCTGATAACCACAAAAAAAGTGCCAACTCTGCTGTTCTTAAAATTCTATATTATTTTCTCTAAATAAATTAATAATAAAAGATTAAAATCTAAAAGTAATTCTTTAAAGCTACATGTGAATTTAGGCATCACAAAATTAAAATGTACAGTATGAAAAATATATTCATTTTTAGATTTACTAAAGATTAAATGTTATTTAATTATTAGGGTTTAATTATTAGGAGTTGTTAAAGATTAACTTAAGTGAGTGCACACTACTGTACAAAAGTTTGGGGTTTTAATGTTTTTGTAAACTTTTATTTTAGTATCACTGATATCCTTTCGTATAGTTTTTAATAATATCTTAAATTAGGTTTTATTTTTAGATTTTTCATTTTAGGTTTAATTAAAGTTTCAGTACTTTTGTTGTACATTTTTATTTTTTACATTTATACTGTTTTTATTCATTTTTATTTCTGTTTTAGTTTTCTAGTACATCAAGTTGAACTAAATAAAAATTAGAGATGTTACCTTGACAACTAGCTGAAATAAAATAAGTTTATGTTTTTATATTTAAAACATGTACATTTTATTTCAGGTAACATTTTTTTAATGTTTTTTCTTTTAGTAAAATTATAATAACTATAATAACACTATTTTGCAAGAAGTCTCTTATGTTCAGCAAGGCTGCATTTATTTGATCAGAAATACAGTACGCTTCAAAAGCAGTAATATTTTGGAAAGTTTTTACAATTTAAATAACTATTTTATATTTCAATATGAGATGACATCGATGTGTGTTTTAAATTTAACACATTTCTGTATTAATATATTTTAAATGTAATTTATTCCTGTGAATTTTCAGCAGTCAGTACTCGAGAAACATGCTCAAGAAACATCTTATGATTAACAATGTTGAAAACAGATGTGCTGCTGCTGAATATTTTTGTGGAAACGGTGATGCTATTTTTTGGGATTCCTTGATAAATAGAAAGTTCAAAAGAACAGTATTTATTGGAAATTAAAAGCTTTTTTACTGTCTTTTTTAATCACTCTAATGTGTCCTTGCTGAATAAAAATAGACATGCGCTACGCTATCACACGCTCATGACCATGAGTCGCGTGGTGGTTACTTTGTCCGCTATCTGGGTGTTGTGTGGCACCAGCGGAGCGCTCATGATTGGGTTCTTCGAGGCCGCTACGGTGAAAATCTTCTTCGTTGTGCTCTTCTTCACAGCTCTGCTCCTCATCCTCTTGCTCTACGTACATATGTTTCTATTAGCGCGCCACCACGCCAACGGGATCGCGTCTATGCCAGGCGCTCAGGCGCGCCAGGGACAAAGTGGCTTGAGGGGGGCGCTGACACTCACAATCTTGATTGGGGTGTTTGTGGCCTGCTGGGCTCCTTTCTCTCTTCATCTACTGATTATGATGATTTGCCCAGAGAACCCCTACTGTGAGTGCTACCGCTCGCTCTTCCAGCTGCATGTAGTGCTACTAGTGAGTCACGCAGTCATTGATCCAGCCATTTACGCTTTTCGTAGCACAGAGCTGCGCAACACCTACAAGAAAATGTTCCTGTGTTCAGCTTCAAGCATCTTTACAGAATGTGTCTGAGACGCGTGTGTCCCAGGAGTACGTGCTTCACACTACTGAAGGATAAAGTAGCCTATAGAACTCAAGTGGAAATGAAAGAGTCTGCAGAAGAGATTCAATTCACAGGTACTGAAGGACCACAACAACATTTATTTAAAACAAGCTATCAAATCAGTTCAAGTCATTAATATGAGTTAATGCATTAGGTATTATAAGTACAATAACAATAAACAATTATTACAACAATGTTAATACATCAATTATTTAATAATATGTTTGTTCACAGTACATTAAACTGTCTTAATTTATAATTCAGCTTGAAATGTTAAAATGTATTAGTCTATGTAGAATATATATGATTTGATATATATATATATGTGTGTGTGTGAGTGTGTAGTTATACTAGTACATTATTAAAAGTTGTCTGTTAATATTATTTAATGGGCCTGAGCTTCTATAGTTTATAGTATAGTTATAGTTTTTAAATATTTTAATTATTTTTACATTTATATCTTCTGTTTCCATTTTAGGTTTAAAGTTTCAGTCATTTTGTTCAGTAATTTTTACTAGTGCTTTTCTTGTACAGTTTTTATTACTTTTTATTTCAGTTGCAGTTTTGGTACATGAAGTTAAACTAAATAAAACAGTAATCATATTTGATCAGTTTAATGCATCCTTGCATAATAAAAGTAGACCAAAGTAGTAAAAAAAAAATTCAGTTTTACTTCATGAGATTTAATGCATTAACTAAAGCTAATAAATTGAATATTATTGTAAAGTGTAACAAAGTATTTTAGAGTTTAATTATTTATTTGTCCAAACACACAGTAGCTCATTAAACGGCCTGTCATTTATCAGATAGTATACTTAGAAATCATAGCATACAAATGCAACTGTACGAGGAAGAATTACCAACTGGTTTTTAATTGCAGTAAAAAAAAAAAAAAGACAAAATCAGAAGACTAGACAAAATGTCAACCGTTTACATGCATATATTACATTCATTGTACATTTGCATAACACCCAGTTCTAAATGAAATTTTCCATTTATTTTTATATTATGAAAAATACAAAAGTAATAAAATGTGTTTACTATATTTTTGTGCATGACTTTTAACTCACAATGACACAAAACAATTATTTGCTTGCATGACAATGAAATGTTTAATTTCATTGCAGTTAATTTACACAAATATTTTGACATGCATACTGATGTACAGTATTGAGGCACGTATATTGTGAGACTTTTAGGGTTTCCCAGATGTACTACAGTATTATTCACAACACTCTGTATGATTCTATACTGTTTCTATACTGCATATATGTATTATGTTTGCATTATTGTCTGCTTATGGCTGCGTTTCTGTCCTCTGTGTTTTCTTTTCATAAAAAAGAAAGTATCTGAAAATGAACACATTTCTACTCTACATATTAATATTAAAGCTGTTTTTGTGCACAAATACCACTGCATTGACCTGACGACTGTCCCCTGCTAAGAAAGATGTAATTCCTATAATAAATACAGTACATATAACAAAATATCACAGTATTTTACAACAACACAACATGAAACATCCACTGCAACATCAAAACATTTCACATGATGAGGTACATAGAAAAGCATGTACAAATAATATATACTGTCCCTAATTAAGAGGTTTAGGCTTCACTTTACCTTCAACCCCTCCTCCACTGCAATTATGCACCAATCCATCCATCTATACACACATTCATCCATCAGTCCATCCCTTCAGGTTCTTCCAGGAATCCTGTTCAATATTTGCTGACCAGGTTCCAGAGGCTGCTTAGTCCGTCACAGCAGAAGATCTCTTTAAAGTTCTTTCTCATCTCTTGGCTCCTGAGTGCATAGATCAGTGGGTCAATCACAGAGTTGCACATGATGAGTATGAGGTACATGTTAAAGTGTGACATGAAGCAGATGCAGTAAATGTTCCGTGGGCAGGAGATCATGAGGATGAGATGGAGAAAAAATGGCGCCCAGCACACGATGAAGATGCCCAGTAGTATGGTGAGGGTGACGGCACCCTTCATGCTAGCTCTCTGCCTGATGCTGGCGTTATAGCCCTGCAATGCTGCCATGCGTTTGACGTGCGAACGGGCCAGCAGGAACATGTGGCTGTAGAGCGACGCCATCAGCAGCAGCATGGCAAAGAATATGGCCACCAGGCACACCACCACAGGCTTAGTGTCAGAGTAGATGATGAAGATGATCCCACAACCTGTGGAGAAGGTCCAGATGCTGCTGATGAGAATCCCAGCTCGCCGTACGGTCATTATATTATGGTAGCGCAGAGCATAGAAGATAGTCACGTAGCGATCCACCGCGATCGCTAACAGGCTCCACATAGACGCCACCACGGAGATACAGATGAGAGAATCGAAGACGTTATCCATCTGATGGATGAAGTGATCCTCAATCACCAAACTCCTGTTTGCCAGCAGGTGGATGACTATTGTCTCCCATGCGTTGGACACGCTCACTAACATGTCGGCCACTGCTAGGCTGCAGACGAAGAAGTACATGGGCGAGTGGAGGTTCTTGTTCTTCACGATGGCAAGGATGACCAGGATGTTTTCAAGCAGGCTGATGACGCCCAGTGTAAGGAAGACCTCAGGTCAAGTCAAGTCAAGTCAAGTCAAGTCAAGTCGAGCTTTATTGTCATTCTGCTACATGTGTGGACATATAGTGGAACGAAATGTTGTGTCTCGCAGGACCACGGTGCTACATACTAGTTAAACATAAGATAAACATACAACAATGCAAGTATAGGAAAAACAATAGAGCTATACAACAGTTAACTATCTGACTATACATATACTAAAAATACTATAACTGCTATACCCAGTTGTCCACACATACACAAACTGAGACTGTACAAAAAAAAAACTTTACATAAATACTGTACATGAAATTGTGCGAAAGAGATATATGTACATGAAATTGTGCAGAAAAAATATATATTTTGTACATTATTGTGCAGAAGAGAGATTTTGTGGGAGACAGTGCATAGTGCAAAAAGATTTTGTAGTGCAATGCTCAAGTAAACGTATTATTTTGTAGTGCAATGTTCAAGTAGACATATATTTTCTTAAGAGTCTTTGTGGCAGGGAGTGTTTGTAGAAAGTGTCTAGTGTGCATATAGTGGTATGAGTGCGTTACTACAGGTGGTTTGTATAGCCCACTCACCTGTGTGTAGCACATTCAGAATTGCACTTAGTAAAATTGTCAACAGTTTTTAATGAGTTGGGGGGTGGGAGGGCTGAGGTGTTCATGGTTTCAGAGGGGGACAGGGGGATTGGAGTTAAGAGCTCTCACAGCCTGGGGAAAAAAGCTGTTGAGCAATCTGACAGAGCGAGCTCTGATGCTCCGGTACCTTCTACCTGATGGCAGGAGCTGGAAGAGGTTGTGAGAGGGGTGGGTGGGGTCCTTCACGATGCTGGAGGCCTTGTTGGAGCATCGTGAAAGGAAAATGTCCAGGATGGAGGGGAGAGGGGCACCGATGATCTTTGCGGCAGTGTTCACTGTCCGTTGTAGGGTCTTGCGGTCAGCAGCACTGCAGTTCCCATACCAGACAGTGATGCAGGTAGTCAGCACACTCTCAATGGTGCCCCTGTAAAAAGTGGTGAGGATGGGTGGAGGGAGACTTGCCCTTTTCAGCCGGCGGAGAAAGTGGAGGCGCTGTTGTCCCTTCTTGTTGAGTGACGTGACGTTGGTGGTCCAGGTGAGATCCTCTGTGATGTGCACTCCCAGGAATTTAGTGCTGCCGACTCTCTCCACGGTTGAGCCGTCGATGGTCAGCGGGGGGTGGTCAACAGAGTTTCTCCTGAAGTCCATCACAACCTCTTTCGTCTTACCCACATTGAGGGACAGGTTGTTAGCACCACACCATTCAGCCAGCTGTGCCACTTCCTCTCTGTAGTGCGTTTCATCGTTGTTGCTGATGAGGCCTACCACAGTTGTGTCATCAGCAAACTTGATGATGTGGTTGGAGCTGGACTTGGCAGTGCAGTCGTGGGTCAGCAGCGTGAAGAGCAGCGGGCTGAGCACACAGCCTTGTGGGGCACCTGTGCTCAGTGTGGTAGTGCTGGAGGTGTTGCGGCCGACACGGACTGACTGAGGTCTTGCAGTTAAAAAGTCCAGGATCCAATTACAGAGGGAGGTGTTAAGGCCCAGCAGGTTTAGTTTGTGGATGAGCTGTTGTGGGATTATTGTGTTGAATGCTGAGCTGAAGTCAGTGAACAGCATTCTAACATAAGAGTCTTTCTGTTCCAGATGGGTAAGAGCTAGGTGGAGAGTGGTGGATATTGCATCGTCCGTGGAACGGTTTGGACGGTATGCAAACTGGAGTGGGTCCAGCGTGTTTGGGAGACTGGACTTGATGTGCTGCATGACTAACCTCTCAAAGCACTTCATCATGATTGGGGTCAGTGCTATGGGACGATAGTCATTCAGACAGGACACAGGTGACTTCTTTGGTACTGGAATTATGGAGGTGGATTTGAGACATGTGGGGACGACTGCCTGGCTCAGCGAGATGTTGAAGATGTCTGTTAGGACATCCGTCAGCTGTGCAGCACAGTCTTTCAGTACACGTCCAGGTATGTTGTCAGGGCCCGCAGCCTTTCGTGGGTTAATCCTGGATAGGGTCTTCCTTACGTCGACTGGAGAGAGACAGAGTACCTGGTCGTTTGGAGATGTGAGTAGTTTCTGTGCAGGTGTGTCGTTCTGTATCTCAAATCGTGAGTAGAAGTGGTTGAGTGCCTCTGGTAAAGATGTGTCATCATCACTGGCCTGTGGCAGGGGCTTGTAGTCAGTGATGGTCTGAATGGCTTGCCATAGGGTCCGAGTGTCTCTGCTGTCTGTGAAGTGATTGTTGATTTTTTTAGCATATTGATGTTTTGCCTTCTTGATGCCATGAGACAGATTGGTTCTTGCTGTTTTGAGGGCTGCTTTATCTCCTGATCTGAATGCTTCATCTCTGGTCTTTAGCAGCCCACGAACCTCTGCTGTCATCCATGGCTTCTGGTTGGCACGTGTGGTGATGGTTTTGGTGACTGTCACATCATCTATGCACTTTTTGATGTAAGCAGTCACAGTTTCAGTGTACTCCTGCAGGTCTGTGTGGTTGTTGTAGGTGGCCGCCTCTTTAATGTGCACCTGCTCACAGACGGCTGGAGCACTCGACTTTGACCTGCTTGACTCATCGCTGTGGTTTGTGTGACTCAAAGATGAGTTTGGAGAAAGTGTGAGCCACTCTGAAGAGTTCATGTCCTAATGTGGTATGAACTCTACTGAATGGATGCTCACGGTTTGGTAACAGGTGTTATCATGTTAGATACATGATGCTGCGCCCATGTACAACTGCTGTAAAGAAAGAGACTTTTTGTGAGAAATGTCCTAAAGCCCTGCATCCAACATCTGATGTTTTTACAATAAAAACTGTTTATATGATAACAGATAATTTTCAGAATAAAAGTTTGACCGTTTTTTTACTTTTCTGCTTAGCAATACTGAGATTGAATTATTGCAGAAAGTACATTAAAAGATAAAATTGCAAGAAAAAACAAATACAAAAATATTAAAAAATATATATAAAAAACATATTCAATAATACTACACCAAATAATAATAAAAGATATACATATCCACACATATACATTAACATCCGTCCATACATACACAAATATACAGTACATCCATTCATACACACACATACAAAAAATAGAAAATTCTGAAACATACAAGTGCAACTGCATCTAAACATCCACATTATATTCATTATAAAATATTTCACTCAAACTCATGAAAAACACTCCAAGTTCATCTCAATGTCTGACATACAGACCAAGAGGCTTCCCACTGTAAACGAAACAAAATCTCACAATTCTGACTTTATTTCTATAAATTGAAAGTTTATGTCTCACAATTTTCAGTTAACATCTCATAATTCTAACTTTTTAGCCTATAGCTTGCAATTCTGACTTTCTGTTTTACAATTCTGACTTTAGTTCTCCCAATTTTCGATTTTATGTCTCACAATTTTGATAGTTATCCAGTGGGCAATTGATGTTGAAAAGATATCAAAATTGACATAAAAAAAAAAAAAAACAGGTCAAATATGCAAATCAAACTGACGTCAAAAACTTGACATGACATTGATTTTATGTAAACTGAACGTCAAACATATTGGCCTCCATACACATTAAAACAATTTCAGCGTGGGAATAACTTCCTATTTTGACCCAATTAGATCTTGAAGAATCTGCCGTCCAAACTGAATTTAAAATGATGTTACAGGATCATGACTAATATTTGACATCAAATTGATAAGGTGGGTAACATCCCACATTTCTGACTTTTATTTCTTCAAGTTTCAAATTTACATCTCAAAATTCTGACTTTTTTCTCAGTTTTGTAAACTTACATCTCACATAATTGTGATATGTTAATTCAAAATTGAGATATAGACATGAAATTGTGAGGAAGTCAGAATTGTGAGGTAAAAAGGTGGAAATGTTTCCATTAAAGCCTTCTGATTGCCTAAACAAATAATCAGACCGCAGCCTGCATACATTGTTTATTTTACTGCTTATGAGAACTAGGGCAATCACAGAGATCTACATGATATCTCAGGAGACTTATTTCAGTGATATCTTTGAGACAGCTGGATCTTTTCTGCATACCTTTCCATAAAAAGTCACTTACAGTACCTTACAAACACATTATGCTTAAGATACACATTACAGCTTGAACATGCAGCATCTTTACTGACAGCAGTGTCTGCTCTAAACATTGGGAAAAGGAAACATTAAGACCTTCCTAGGGAACCTAGGAAATCCCTCAGATATGCTGGATCAGGCCAATCACTGCTATTTGTCACTTTGCACTTACACGACTAGAGTTAGTACAATGGAGGTCAGCACAGAGTCAAGAACACTATGAGTGTGTCCTGCTGTGCTGAGGTGGAACTATATCTAAACATTCTTCCCATTAATGCATTTGATGCCATTACCATTTAGGGGTGATGGCAGCCTAGCTCCTGCTTAGGGGGTCTCACATTAATTTAGAAGATTTTATCCAAGAAGGAGGCTCATTGTAGATGAGCAGTTATCTTGCAAGACTGGCCATGCAGTTACTTTACTGGAAGTCACACAACCTGGCAACCTACAGGTCTGCAACTCATTACCACAAGTAAATTCCAGTCACCTCCCAGTGGGCAACTGATGTTGAAAGACATCAACTTGACATAAAAATTGATGTTAAAAAAACAGGTCAAATATGCAAATCAAACTGACGTCAAAAATTTGACATGGCGTTGATTTGATGTTAATCGAACATTAAAAATACTGGCCTACATATACATTAAAACGATTTCAGTGTGGGATTAATTTCCTATTTTCACCCAATTACCACTGAAAGAAACTGACGTCCAAACTGAAATTAAAATAACGTTCCAGCATCTTGGTCAAGTTTTGACTAATATTTGACAACAAACTGATATTAAGGTGGCCACTGGGATATTGAATAAGGAAACATACTTTGCTCATAATGACACCGGTCAATCTGGTACTAAAATATATCTGTATCCCTGAAATGTTCCAGATATTTGCCTCAAAATATTTTCCTATCATGTTTTTTCAAAAGCCTAAGCAGAAATGTCATTCTCCTGTGTTTAAATAGGAAATACGTTTTAGGTTTATTTATAGAATTTTTAAACAACCATTATTAGGTGTCTCTAAAATGAAAATGCTTGATCAAACAATTTCTGTAAGGCACAATCTACATTAGCCTATACAAGGACATTTAATATTGAATCACTGAAAGAGATCATGTTTGGTCAAGGACTAGTCTTCGACTATGAATCATCTTTATGGAGCATTGAGGCTATTGCAAGACATATTCTAAGCTAGAACATGGGAATACTATTCAACAACCACGCTGAATCTGGAAGGCACCACAAAAAAGATCTAAAGATGCTGAAATGTTAGAGAAACTAATACAGACTTAAAGTCATCCCACATTCAGCTCATCTGATGAGCTGTGCACATCACTTTATCCAGGAAGGATATGCTTGTTTGTAAAAAGTGAACCAAAGTGAAAAAATGAAATGGTTAAAATGTAATTCAACAATAAGATGAATAAGATCTGTTTTTATCATATGCTCTTTTGCTTTGTTTCTCAGTGTCTGAGCATCTTGTCACGTATTCTCATTAAAATCCGCTTCCTCTTAAAATTAAGCACTTTTAAATCTCCTCTGAATACATGCTGTTTTTAATCTTTTTAATCCATGAAATCAGAGTTTATTGGACTCAAAACAGTGGGTGAAGCAGAATATATCCCAAATAATCCTTACAAGTGACATTGATTTTGAAGCGCTTTGGTGGCATTAAAGACATTTGTTGTTTCATTCTCTGATAGGTGTTTATTGATTACTAAACCCTTTAATGTCAATTCACCAGAGTAACTAGTCTAAAATAGAAATGGACACACACGCACACACACACGCACATGTGTATACACATACAAACATACGGAAAAGGAACCTAAATGAGACAGAAATCATCCATCTCTCAACCATCTTTGACTCTAGATGTCTCTATTTCAGGTTGTCAGACGTGACACTGAACATTAGGTCAGAAGTCACATCCTGTGGGAAGCTTGTTATGAAAAACTGACTCAATGTGAGCAGCCCTCATCCTGACAGATTGTTTCTTACCATGTTCCCAAACAGTTACTTTATGCCCTCAGAAACAGAACATATTTATAAAGATATGAAAAATGCACCCACACAATCAATGAAATATATATGCATATACTGTACATACATATATATAGTGAGAGAGAGAAAAGATAGATAGATAGAATTTGTTGTCAATTTAACAGTAATTCATTAGAGAGCCAAGACTATCTTGACCTTTACTAAATTCAAAGACATTACTCACAAGCCCTGTGACAGAGCATCAATATTCAGGAGACGTCTGCCTTTGTATTCGATAAACACTGAGTGGATTTGTCAAACACAGTGGAATAGCATTCAAACACTCCTAATGCTCTATGACAGCTGATTTGGATTATAAAAAGCTGCCCCTTGGTAGTTAAATTTTGACAAGGATATAAGTGGTGTTATAAATCACAGTCTGTTGCAGCCCCCTGACATAATTCTCACAAGCAGGTGTGCAGTTCAAATGCCTCCAGAGTCACACCGGCTCGGGAATAAACTAAAAGTGATATTTAACGATTTGCACAGAATTTGTGTGCAACAAAAGGAAGTATGAAGCTATTATTCATTCAGTTAGGTTATATAAAGTTAACAGACTGCACATACTCTATTGAACTGTTGCTGAGGTGGGAAAAATTGTTGCAAGAAGTGACATGTGCAGTTAATCAAAACCAACCAAAACGTAAAAATCTACATAACAACAAAAAGTAGCCTACAAAAACAACAATATATTGTATGATAAAAAAAAAAATATATAAATAGATAAAGTAATAAAACAACAAATGAAACGACAAAATAATGACTAAAAAGGCTATAGCAAATAAAATTAGTAATATGCTGCCTCCAAAAAAAAAAGAAAAAAAAAAGAAGGTGAAGTAGAAGCAAAGGAAAATTTACTTACATTGCTAAGCATCCCTGGAAGTAGGTTTCGCAGGTGAATGATCTAATGCAAGAGCTGTAGACTGCTGGAGAGTTTCTCAGCGCGCGCTCCACCCCCGCTGTCCTGGGCAGCGATGCTGTTTGCATTACTGAGCATCTCAAATCTTGACCTTAGGGATATTTTAGTCTCTAGTCATGTCAGTGCTAAACAAATACTGTACTAAAATAAATTAGCTTATGTAATATTGACAGTATGCTGCATTAAAACTGGCACATGCACTTTGTTTCTCAGTGTTCAATACATTTATTTTTTCGAATAAATGTACACTCCTCAAGTTCGTTTTCATGGGATGTTGGCAGGTTGAAACAAAAACCGGTATTAGAGGTATTAGATTGTATTGATGAATAAATGGCAGCTCCGGAACACCTGGGCACTTCCGTTCTGCTTAGAAGGTTGAGCTGATGTCCAGAACTAACTTATTATGTGAGCTCAATGTATCAAAACTCAAAACAGGAAAAAGAACACCAAAGGAGTTGATTAAAGAGAAAAAGCTGAAGGAAGTGCCCTCAGTTCAGTGTGAAGAAAACATGGAAGCGAACACCTTATGTGCTGGCACTTTCCATGAATAGGTTACTGGAGTTGCATTTAGCTCATTTGCATTTAGCTCAATGCTCATTTTTTAAGCATTAGAAGCACAAATCCCATTGTTTATATTGTAAAAACTATTAGACTTAAACTAATATCTAACACTGAATTAACCTAGCATGAAAATGTAAAATAAACCCAGGTATATAAACCCAACTTTGAGCAGATGGCAATCAGTTTTTTGTTTTGTTTTGTTTTTTACTCACAGTAAGGTGTGATGATACACATCATGCATTTTTAGGGTAGCTACTTTATATTGGATTCAGATGAGAAATTCTTTTTAAGTGCATCCCACTGGTACATATCAGAACTTCATATGCCAACATCTACAACCTTTTCATCATAACTCACTGAAAATACCTGTTAGATGCAGCCTAGCAGAAAGAACATGACAAAGGGAAAATATGTAATGAAGCTAAATGAGAATTAATCTCATAGTCAAATGTATGAAGTATGACTACACAGTTAAAAAGTTGTTACAACTACAATTTAGTTAAAATCATTAACCTCTATAGCATACATGGCCACCCACTTCCACATTGCTCCGTCACCCTCATCAGTCTGTACATGAACATTTTGAATCATCTGTCTGAATGTATTTTGAGCTTCGTGCAACTGTGACAAGTGGTTTTGTCTTCTCATGCTTGTTTTACAAACTTGTGTAGTTCATGTGAGCTCAAGTGTTGCTGTCAAGCAAAACGGTCAAATCTAATACAAACTGAAACTGATTTGCAATAATAATAATAGATAATACTTTATCACTAGTAACAAAACTATAATAAATAATAATATTAATAACAATAGGCTATATCAAGTTGACAGACTGCACAAATACTGCACAAGTAAATAGCCAAATCATACTTGTAGTATACCAGTTGCAAGAAGAAGAAATTTAAGCACTTTCACAAATGAATTTTATATTTTGGTATATCTCCAACTCTCACATGAGCTCCAATTTCACCTTGACAGGTCCTGACCTAATCTGACATGCATCATTTCTCATTCTCTCAGGCGGGTTTGTAAAAGCTCTGTGTGTTCACACTGGGACTTCGACCTTGCCATGAGTAAGGTCAGACTGAGGAGTCTTTGGACTGGGAGGTCAATGCACTTATAAGAAAGCCAAAGGTGTCAATATCTCTGCAGGAAGGACATTTTGTTTCAAAATTTCCTCTTTGACAACCAACCAGTAAGAGATTTGCACACAGTGTAATGAGAACTGATTAGACCTGAATTAAGTTCTTCAGCCAGTCACTACTGATGTTTTATGCCTGATTTTATATATACACTTTATGTCATTGAGCAGCGTTTATTTATCCAGCACAATTACTTCCTCATCTTACATTTAAATTTAGCAGCTGTAGGCCACTTGAATATACGTAAATAGCCATTTGTATGTATAATCACTCTAATTCATTTCATACTGCTTTCAACTCTTAGATAATGGTATGTGATTCATTCACATGACATATTTAACATGGTGACCCCTTCAAAGTGATCGCCCAGAGCTGTTGCTTAGTGACCCTATTCATCCACATAAGAATGTTTTAATCTGCTTATAAATAGTCAGTTATGTTCACTTTCCTAGCAGTGAGTCTCTTCATGTCTTGTTTCACACTAATGGTCATACTGGTCATGAGATATCGATCATGAGATGCGATTTGAGGCCCCCAGGCTAAAAGAGAAAGTCCTGGAACACTAGTGCTGCTCAGCATTTGAACAGCTCTGTGTATGGATATGCGCCCTCATATTTTTAAGTCAAACTAAATGTATGATGACATTTTATGAAATTGCCATTATCTTGTTTTTTTTTTTGGTTTCCACAGTTTTTTTTCTTTTAATCCTCTTAATTTTCTTTGAATTTAGTGTTCTGGACCACTTTCTTTTATATTAACTGACAAGATGATAAGAAGACTTTTTAATCATCTTGGTTGCATAACGAAAAAAAAAAATCAAAGGGAGATAAAAGGCAGTGGGAGGGATGCCCATGTTGTTGATTCATTTATAAGTCCAACTTGATGAAGGTAGCCTATAGGCAGAGACCCAGATGATTGCAGCATTGGTCATAAATGACATTACTATGTCATGTTGCAGGCTTTACCAATATCCACTAAGGATTACTGATAGCTCCTCTGTGCCTTGGAAATCAAACAACAATTATTAAAAAATAAAATCATAAAGAAGGCTCCAACTGAGCTGTCCTGATCTGTGTAGAGGCCATCATCAAAATAAAAGGTTTTTGAATGGAGAGGGCTTGTCTGAGAGCTCTAAAGCAGTGATCAGAGGAACTGAGATATGATTCAAAGAATTCCCATTTTTAGTACAAAACATTAGTCAATGAGATTGACAGCACAGAGAAGAGTGAATAGAATCAAGTCAAAGAGTTCAGTCTCAGCTGTATAAACACAAAAACGGAGGAACCACCTTTTTAAATTAGGCGATCATATCATAATTAAAAATGATTAATAATAAATAATAAATAAATGAAATCAAATAAAATAATAAATAATAATTATTAATGGGAAGGTTGTAATGAATTTTGTTAGCATGGATATTTTAAGAAGAATAATCACTGAAAATATGAATGAATAATTAATTATATAAAATATATATTATTAAAATAAATATGTTTTTCACTGTTTTCACATTCCATACATTAGCTAAAATGAAACCGCTGACTCTTTTCTGCTACATGAGTTTATGGAGAAGTAACGTTACAAGTCTGATCCGCGTTTCCCTCATTTTACCTCCATCTAGTGGAGACAAAACGTAAATGCAGATTTATACATAATTTCCAGTCAAACGGGAAACAAAAACATAAAACGAGATATACCACCTTTCCATGTTATTGCTTTGATTATATGGCATAGAGAATGACTGAAATATAAACATAAATCCCCATATAAAAACTGTACGAAAACCTTATTCTAAATATTATAATACGGAAAATAACAGAATCCAGAGAGATTTAGGATAGAGTAAAATACGATAATAATATAATAATAATAATAATAATAATAATAATAATAATAATAATAATAATAATTTAAATAAATAAATATTAAATAAATATAATAAATATTTTTAATGCTTTATTTAGTAACTCGCCCAACAAATGCAAAAATAGATTTGTTGTAAAAAAAAAAAAAAAAAAAAAAAAAGAAAAAAAGATAGCTATAAAATAATAATAACAACAAAAAATACAAAAGTTGGATAAAAAGGTCTGTGGATAAAAGTTCAAGGCTAGTATCAAGTATAACTATAAGTGTAACTTAGTAAAAGTTCAAGTATCTAATAAATAAGAACTAGTATCTAATGAATAAGTACTAGTAACTTTATAAAAGACACTAGTACCTAAAGAATAAACACTAGTACCTAAAAAAATAAGCACATGTAGCTAAAGAATAAGCACTAGTAACTAATGAATAAGTATGATACTAGTATGAAAAGATACTAGTATCTAAAAAATAAGTACTAGTAGCATGAAAATAGATACTAGTACGGTTTATAGATTAAAAGTTAAAACGGCTTGCCATACAAGGCATTTTCAAGACCCTGAACCTAAACTGAGCTGTTTCATGCTTACCCCCAAATGACTACACTTCCCATGATGCCGCGCGCAGCAGCTCCATGTGGATGTGTCTGGAGAACGCGCGTGTACATGACATGTGTCTGCTGAGCGTGGAGCTGCGCTGCGAGGACTCTCCTTAAACCCACAGCAGACCTGAGAGAGGTGAATGTAAGTTTCCACGCGGTTTCTAACAATTTCTAACTATTTCTTCCGGTTGATATATTAGGTATGTTTCAGCTGTTGTGGCTGTGTGTCTGATTCTGTAGGAGTGGCAAAGCAGTTTGTGTTGAAGTTTAGATCAGGGCCCTGTTATCTTGAGCTCCAGTGATTTTAGGTCTGCAAACGTTTGTCTGTCCTCTAAAACAACCCCAATGTCATACACAGAAGACCAACATATAGCCATAACGCTTGAAGTAGACGGATGTTACTTCATAAATAGCTTACAACATGTCAGGAATTCAGTCCTGAACTTCTGGTGGATTAAATGTGTTGAAACTCTTGTGACTGAATAAATCTCTGTATTCTTATAATATTACGAAGCTGAACAAAGTGCAAAGTTAGGTTGTTTTTTCAGATGCTTGGTCTTTTGCTTAGAAGGTGAGAAACATGTCAGAAAGCCTCTTACATTTAAAGGACTGAAGAAAGTTTAAGGGAATATTCTCACCATTGCAAAAATTATAAACAGATAAATCAAATTTAGCAGACTGGTTAAAACTAACCTAATTAATCTCTGAAATTACAGTGCTTTAGTCTGGTGCTTGACAGAGAGCCATGACCCTTATCTAACCTGACCAATGGCATGTGTTTATCATGCTCAACTTGGTGACTTTTGAATCATTACTAATGTCTAACTAACAATAATCATATATAGCTAACTTTAAAAGTTCAAATAACATGTTATATATACACATAACAGTAACCTAAAATGGATTCAACATAGTACTTAAAAAAAAAATTAATAAATAAATAAATAGTGCATTTTATCTTCATCAGAGTAGCCACACTTTGTTTGTTTATTTTTAGCCCAACTTGTACATAAAAAAGGAAATTGGTAAAATTATTTAATTATTATAATTTTTTATATATGTAAAAATATATAGGCAAAATTGTATTTAATTTGAAAAAAATATATTTTAAGAAATTCATACTTTTATATTTGTAATTTGAAGCCTCTAAAATGAAAAGCTTTTTAAAATCAAGTCAGACTTTTGCCTGTTAATGTATATAACCAAACTTCTGACTGTTTAAATCATCAGCCAGATGTTAATAGTTTGTGTGTAATTGTACACTAACGTCTCCGGTCTGTCCAGGTCCTGTAGGTGGCGCTCTGTAGGTGGAGGAGGTGATGCAGCGGTTGTGGGCTCCAGTCACGGTGCGGCGTGTGGTCCTGCTACGCTCCGCACACCTGGGTCACACCTGGGCTGTGCGTGAGCTTCCTGTAACCGTCCGGACCTCACGCTGCTTCAGTTGCACTAGTATCATCAGGACGAAGGAGAGTCGCAAAACGTCCACGGCGGAAGAAACGCCATTAAACCCTCCGCAGAGTCTGGCAGGGACTGAGGGTCTTTATAAGGATGATACGGGGTCTGCCCCTCAGAATAAGGGTGATGTCGACCCTCTGCAGGACAAGTCTATCGGGCTCTTTCAGAGATTTAAAAAGACGTTTAAACAGTATGGTAAAGTCATGGTGCCTGTGCACATCGTCACGTCCACTGTGTGGTTTGGGAGCTTTTATTATGCTGCAATGAAGTAAGTGAACATCAGCATTCTGCACAGTAACACACCCTTTGACAATGAAAACAATGACAAGCGCCAAGTTCTATTTTAAAATTTTCTGTCTCTGTTTTGACTTGTTCAGCTTGTCAGTTCTCTTTCTGATTTTTTTTTCAGTCCAGTCAGGTGTTTTATTTTGACATTTAAGAATTTAGGACCATTTATATATTAGATTTAATTTAGAATTTTGCATCTTTGTTGTTTTGCAAAGATGATCGTTTGGAAGCACAGACTATAAGAGACCACATTCCTTTATTAAATGGACAGTTAATTAGGGATAATTCTGCTGATAATTATTTTGATGTAATGGTAGATGAATTACTTTGTTCTAAATTATTTTCACTTAATGGGCGATAAATGGCTGATATTAAAATGATAGAATTGTTTTGGAGAAAATAGTGTATCATTATAATATCAGCCATTTATCGCCTATTAAGTGAAAATAATTTAGAACAAAGTAATTCATCTACCATTACATCAAAATAATTATCAGCAGAATTATCCCTAATTAACTGTCCATTTAATAAAGGAATGTGGTCTCTTATATAGTCTGTGCTTCCAAACGATCATCTTTGTAAAACAACAAAGATGCAAAATTCTAAATTAAGTCTAATATATAAATGGTCCTAAATTCTTAAAATGTCAATGTCAAAATAAAACACAAACTGGACTGGAAAAAAAAAAAAAAAAAAGAATTTTTTTTTGGAGAAAATAGTGTTTCTTTTTTTTTTTTTTCCAGTCCAGTTAGTGTTTTATTTTGACATTGACATTTTAAGAATTTAGGACCATTTATATATTAGATTTAATTTAGAATTTTTATTTATATTTAGTTTTGTTTATTTTAGTGTTTTACAAACATGACATTTTGGAAGCACAGACCCTAAAAGACCACATTTCTTTATTAAATTTAAGATTCTATATAATAATATATTAAAATTATAACTGATATCAAAATTATACACCATTTTCTCCAAAAAAATAATAAAAATAAAACACTAAAAACTAAAATTATTTTAAATGCTACAGCTGAATATAGGCATTACAATATTATAATGTACAGTATAAAAATAAACATACATTTTTAGTTTGGCTAAATATTACATTTAACAGTGTTGTTAAATTATTAGATTAACTTTAATTCAAGCGATTTAAGTGAATGTTAGATGACAACAAGGGTAATGTGAATGAAATGCACAATTAAAGATAAATTTTAAAGTCTGATTACCAATATGGTTCCAATATTTTGTGCATCATGCAATTAATGTAGCTTTATGATTATGATGTATTTCCATATGTAAATGAGCTCATTATGCATGTTGCTTTGTTGTCTTGTGGTGCGCAATGGTTTTTAAAAGTTTTGATTTCAGTAAACTACATGAATTGAGGTGCTTTTGCTTCAAAGATCAACACATACAGACTAAGCGCACTGGCATTAAGGTGAGGCTGGCAGGGAGGTCGAGTTTTTCCAGATAAAGTCCGTCTGAGCTTCAGCAGGTCAGACAAGCTTTAGCAGCGTCATCTGCACAATCAACCACTGCTATACAAACAACACTTGAAGGTTACAAAAGCAAATCATCTTTCTCTTGTGAAGATAGAATATTAACATGTCACTTGTGTATGTTCTCCGCAGAGGGGTGAATCTGGTCCCGTTTTTGGAGTTCATCGGTTTACCGGATTGGATGGTGGGAATTTTGCGAGATTCCCAGGGTGCGTATGCACTCACAGCCTATGCAATGTATAAGGTATATAAACAAAAACCTAAAAGTATCTGATATGGATTTATGTGATTAATCATTGTTAATGTTATTCTATCACTTTGTCTATCTGGTCACAGCTCGCTACTCCTGCACGATACACCGTTACACTGGGCGGCACGTCCCTGTCTGTACAGTACCTCCGCAAACATGGATACCTCTCCACCCCGCCGCCTGTTAAAGAGTACCTTCAAGACAAAATGGAGGAGACCAGAGAACGATTAACTGAAAAAATGGAGGAAACGAAAGAGAGGTTTTCAGAGAAGATGGAGGAAACCAAAGAACTGCTTTCAGAACGAATGGGAGAGACCAAAGAGCGCTTCTCTGGGACGAAAGACAAGTTTTCTGAGAAACTGCAGGAGACGAAAGACAAAATGACTTTCCGTAAGAAAGCTGACTAGACTGCATGACTGTGGGAAGAGAAACGTCACTAAAAGCTCATAAGCGCACTGTGGAATGTTTCACAATTTTCACAGTTGTGGTGTTGAATTAAAGAGATAGTTCAACTGAAAATGATTAAGAACACAAAAGAAAAAAGTTTGCTTTTGTCCATATAATGCAAGTCAGTCAAGTCCAAAACAACACTGGACCCCATTGACTTTCACTGTATCGACAAAAAAAAGTCTTTTGTGTTCATACAGGTTTAAAACGACATGAGGGTGCGTAAATGATGACAGAATTTTCATTTTTGGGTGAACTGTCCCTTTAAGGTAGTGAATGTTCACACACAAGAACTATCATGTCGAAATGGTTTCCATGCACTTAAATCTTCAAGTTAAGTGTTTTGAAGAAAAGCAAACTTGAACTAGCAATAATACTAGAATTATATTAAGCCAAAATCATGTTAAGTGTGTTTGTGTGAATGTATTTTAGTTCAATTGTTTTAAAAGTATTTCTGCTTGATAACCAAGTGATAATTAAATATCAGTATCTATTTGATATTTAATGATTTTCACTGGTTTTTATCATGTATGTTTGTATTTGACTTCTTGTGCATATTGCCTACAGTCATCTAGACTTTACAATGTCTTGAATTGCTTTGTGTGTTTGAGTATCTGGACAAGTTACTAGTTTTTTTTAATCTAACTCAAATCACCTTAATATGCCAATGTTCATTGAGAGAATAATAAAATGGATGATCTGAAAACGCGTCACGTTACTGGATATTTCAGTATCTAAAGTGAAAATTAAGTATTAGACACATCAGCAACTGGTACTTTTAGTTTATTAGTTTAACTGCAGTTAGACAACAGCAGAAGTACAAGCATAAAAGTTTGACTATAACAGTGATTAGAGCAACATGTTTTGATTACTTTTTCTGAGAGAGAAAAAAAAAAGCATTACAGTAACAGACCTTATGCTTAAAACCTATTACACCACAATGATTTAATTAAAATAAATGTCCATGTGCATGTATAGAAAATGTCCACACATGTGAACATACGGAGTAACATGAGAGTGTAAAAGGTCTATTATTGTGTTGCTTTCTAATGCCGAATATCTGTTTTCAGACACTCGATAAGCATCAGAGTAAAACAAGTCTAAACCTTTACAGTTTTGTTAGTTCTCTGTGCTTGTGCAAGAAAGAAAAGCTTCAAAAGATCTCTATACATTGCTCAAAATGTCACAACTGCTATTAGTCAGGTGCTTGTAGTCAAAATGGCATTGCTATGTACATTATCTTCAGGTATATAACTATAGACATGCGAATACAAGCTACTGTACAGTGGAGCACCAGCACATAAATATCTGCAATTTAAAAACATTTTTTGCTCCTATACACCACATACACAAGAATGTCTGAAATACAGTATATAACAAAAATAAGAATGTTAAAACTACATCTCTCATTTGGTTCATTATTAAACTTGCAAAGACAGGAAGCACAACACATGGTGGCATGAAAAGTCATGTACATGTTGGGATTCAAATGGACACTGTTGTTTTAAGCAAGACTGTCATTTCACCATCCCTCAGCGTTTGTGTCTGTGAGTGGGAGTCTGGCACTGGTAACTACAATTTCATGTTTCCATACACTGGATTCCAATTTATAACTTACCTTAATTAGTTAAAGTTCAAATGGTTTTCTACAGAAGCCTGTTTCCACCTCTGGACAAAAAAAATAAAATAATTTTTTTCAGAATTGTGAGATATAAACTCCTTACATTTCTTGCAATTCTGAGTTTACATCTAACAATTATTTTTTTTTATTTTTTTTTTTTTTTAAATAAAAAGGTAATTGTGACTTTTTATCTCACAATTTGGACATTTTTTTCCTCACAGTTCTGAGAAAAAGAGTCAGAATTGCAGGATACAAGCTCACAATTATAATTTTTCACAATTCCAAGTTGCAGTTTTTTTTTTTTTTTTAAATCTCAGAATTCTTAGGTTACATATCACAATTATTATTATTATTTTTTTTTTCCAAGGAAAAACATTTTTATTCCTTGGAAGAAAAAAAAAAGACTTTTTATTTAATAATTCTGACTATTTTTCTGGCAATTGTACAAACATCTAACAATTCTTACTTTTTTCACATAATTGCAATTTTATATTAGCAATTCAGATTTTTGTGAGATAGATTGTGAGATAAAAAGTTGCAATTACCTTATTTATTTTTCATCTTGTGGTGGAGACTGGCTTTCATAGTTTTCTGATTACAAACTAGTTGAATAAATTCATTTTTGCGTTTATGCGTGTATAAATGTGCCTTTTGTTGTTGGGGCAGCGTTTAAAGCAACATCCTAATCCAGAACAGCATTTCATTCTTTCTGTACCAAGATATTACTCAATAAAACTCTATTAAATGCTCTGTAAGTATTTTCATAATTAAGCATCCTTCTGATAATGAATTTCCTTGTTTGCCAAAATAATAATAAAATAAAATAGCACATTTGAACTGTAGGCATTTACAAATTCGTTGCCACCGTGTTAAAATCTTTATATCAGCTATAAATTGTTACATTATTAACAATGTCTTTTTTCTGTGGTTTCTACCCATTGGGTAGGATATGTGCATTCAGACGAACTTTATTTACAGCACCTTACAAATAAACGAATAAAAAAAAAAGAAAAAAAAGAAAGAAAAAAAAAACATTACACAGAAGAAAGCACCATTGGAAGTGAGGCACAGCTAAGGTGGGAACTTTTAGAGTGCAAGTGGGTTCCTACATCGCTCAAAAAAAACAACACGATCGATAGGCACCGATTCAGCTCGTGAGTAACATGCAAACTCCTTGGACAGTAGAAAATGGCAGAAAGTTCTTCCTTTGAAACAGAAACAAATTGTGGAGAACAAAGGGGAGCATTTATGGTGCAAGGATGGAGGATGGACAGACAGGCAAAACAAAAAGTGCAGCAGATGAGAAGCAGCATAGCAGCAGCAGCAGCAGCAACAGCAGGAGCAGCAAACTGACTAGTGAAAGCACTGAAGGCGGCCAGTGAAAAGAACAGACGGACAGGTAACAGACAAAGGGCTCTTAAACCGAATACAGTTCTGAATGCAGAGACATTGTGCTCTCGTTCTTTGCAGCCTTGGGTAATCTTCGCAGATGAAACATCTCATCTCAGGCTCTGCAAAGTGTTTCTGAAGTCTGAAGTTTTTAAAGCCTGTGCTTGAAAGACAAGAGCGCACCATTCAAGCAACTCTACAATTCTAGATCTAGCTGAGCTGCTGGAATTCTAAAACTCCAATTCATTTGATGGGAATCTAGAGTTATAAAAGTGATGGGATTCTAGAATTATAATTTTAAAATTCTAGGATTATTACATTCTAAATCAGCTAGAATCTAAATGTGATAGGATGCTAAAATCTAGCCTACTATCCCTGGCAAAAGTTATGGAATAATTTAAATTTTTTATATAATTAAATTTTAATGTTACTGTTTAATAATATATTATAATATTCTGGCTTTGTAAAACAAACATTCCTGATCTCAATCTGATTGAAAAAGCATGGTGGAAAAAAAGAAAAAAAAGATCCATGACAACATTCCATCTTGCTATTTGTTCATGAAAGTTGGAACCAGCTTAAATGGAGAATATTGTTTTTCATTAGTAAAGCATGTGCCTCCAAGAATTTGGGCCGTCATAAAAGCCATAGAAAGTACTAATTATGTTTTTTTTTTTTTGTTTTTTTATATTTCCATAATTTTTCCTCTACTTAATCTGGAAACAATATGTCATTAATTAATAAATAAATTTTAAAAAGTAATTTAATTAGTTTGAGTTTACTTTTCACAAAACCAGAATTAAACAAAAGTTGTTTCGTGATTTGTTTATTTGCTATAAAGTTAAAAAAAAATAAATAAAAAAATAAAATCTGTGTATCCACATCCTCTAAATGTAGTTATTCCATAATTTTTGCCAGGGGTTGAAACTGCTAGGATTTAAAAAATCCAAATCAAGTCCAGTTGTTGTGGTTCTACTATTCTAAATATAAAAGAGGAGAGTGTTTGTTTAGTCTGGTGTGGAGCACACAGGTCCAGACGGCATAATTTCTGTCCACAAAGAAAGAAAAAAAAAAAAAAAAAAAAAATCCCACCATGAGCAGAGGTAAAAACACAAATAAAGCCAACTAACACAGACATGAAATGAAAGCATTCAAACACATTTTGATTGGCTGACTCTAACATTCTGAGTACAAATAGAGTAGCTTATAAAGGTGAGTGTGTTGCTTTTGAAAACTTGTTTGACCATAATCCCCAGCAAACAAACAAACAAATCCAAAATTATTTATAAAAAAAAAAAAAAAAAAAAAAAAAAAAAAAAAATCACCATGGCCTTTTCACAAGTCCATCTGTCCTTGACAGATTCAGTGGTGACTAAAAACAGGGGCTCAGTCTTCAGTCTCCTTATTAAAGGGATGTGTGTGCACTAACTGGTAAGAGTCTTTGGGCTTTCTTCTAGATTCTCTCTACCTCTGGACCAGATTCAAGAGCAACATCTTCTATCTGGGCCTAAACGATTGTGATCAATTACACCCAAGCTTAAACTGAATGCAGAGAGCTGCTCTGAAGAGTACGGATCTTGGATTTCCTGACTATGTCTACGTGGCAAATAAGAGGAACACATATGGACAGGAAGAGAGTTCGGTGTTGAGGACTGGTGCATGCTGGGCAGGAGCTGGTGTCAGGGTCGGGTTCACTCTGGGCGATGTCAGAGTGAAAGCAAAGGCAACAGGACAGAGGATTGCTGGGTAAAAATAGATATTTTCAAAAATGCCCATCACATTAGCCCTTGACTTCACATTTTAAACCTGATTAATTATCATTGGGGACTAGATTATACAACATGCAAAACAGTTTTTTTATATCATTCGAACACACTGGCATTTTGATTAGAAGATTATGCCAATAAATGTCTATGTTCTTGTACTGGCTGTAAGGTGGAAAATGTGAGCAGGTAGTGACTGATGGATTATGTAAAACCTTAAAAAAAAAAAAATTACTACAATATAGAGCTGGATTATTTTATATGATCGTCTGGTATATCAGTTCTGACTCAAAAACAAAAGTGCAAAAGGCATGAAATGGTAAACTTAAAATCATGAAAGTTATTATTATTATTTTTTTTTTTAAAAATTCCATAAAAATCATAATCAAATTATATATGTTATATATGTTATTATATATATATATATATATATATATATATATATATATATATATATATATATATATATATATATATATATATAACATAATAGTTTCTTACCTATGTCTTTAAGGAAAATAACTATTAAGATCTATATATTTTTTATTATTATTATTTTAAACTGAGTGTTCCTATATATACACATTTTAAAATCAATATATCAAAATAATAATAAAAAACATATGATGAGAATAAGGTTGTAGAACTCCTTGAAAAAGCAACAATCTCATAATGTCAAACCTGTCCAGTTCTCTTATTGAAGTGAGTTTTTTTTTAGGCAAAATGTCAACCGTGCCACCAGCCAACTGACCTCAGATCAGCTGGAGTCTGTGAAAGCGGCTGAACATGTCAGTGGTGAGGATAGATGAGAGTAGAGCAGACTCTCTGTATTCTGTGCCTCTTTTAGATCAAGGTTATTTTAGGCTGGATCAGAGATTTTTCTTGTGCTGAAGACAGACAAGATCACTTCCCTCCGGTAGAAAGCTCGCATTGGAGCATATGATCGGAACTACACGAAAACGACAATACAAACAGTAAACACATATATCACTCCCTCCCCCCCCCCCCCAACTATCCCATCCCCAAATTTCTCTGATTAACCTCAACAATAGTGCAAAGTTCAGAAAAGGGTTTTGATTTAAATGTATAACAAGTCTTTAAGACAGTCAACGCCCCTATGACACCTTCCACATAAACCTTGGCACTAGGATTTGGATTTTCACCCTTTTTCGCATTTGTTTTATTCATGCTGCACAGATCTCGGTCTTTAAATTAAAAGAAAAAAAAAAAAGAAAAAAAGAAATTTCTATCCACACAGCTAGTATATCATGTGTGGGTTGGGCAGGAGGGGGCATTCAAGAGGAATACAACAATAAAACCAACAAGAACAATGACAACAACAAAAAGCCTGTCTTGTGCGCGAATAACTTTCTCTAAATTTGTCGGCTATACAGAGTAATACAGAGCAATAAAGGTGAGAGGCTCCAGGCAGTGCATAAACCCCAGTTTTAGCACAGCTGAACTGACTGAAACAAACGTAATGTTTTCTTTCGTAAGCTCAGCTCCATATTATTTAAAAAAAAACAAAAAAAAAAAAAACACATGGTTTCGCTTTCGTCGCAGAAACACGGAAAGCACTGTTGTGCACGGGAGTGTCAAGAGCTAGAACCCGTTCCCTTTATGGGTGGAGAGTGATCGCGATCGGCCAATCATGTGCTAGCCCCGCCCCCTCACACTAGCTCCTCCCTCTGTCTGTCTTTGCTCAGCGCTGTTGTGCTCTCTGGGCTGTTTAAATCTGTCCGGCCCCTGGGCGGAGTCTGCACAGTGATGGGGATGGGCGGGTTATTGCTGTGCTGGTGGAGGTAAAGTACGATGCCCGATTGCTGTCCGATTACTTGACTGTAAGCGGGCGGAGGGCCCTCCATGCGTCCATGGGTACTGGAGCTGGCCGCGCTGATCCCAGAGTTGCTACTGGGAGGCCGCGGCCCACCTCCAGCTGAACTGTGCATGTCAATGAGGTCGCTGTCGAAGATGGTCCGGTTAGGCGGAGCGCGTACTGACTCTCGGTTGAGCTCGAGCTGCTGTTCGGGGTCTCTCAGCTGCAGTGTGCAGGGGCCCTGGTACGGCGGCGGCTCCTCTCCGTCTGACAGTGAGATGGTGGGCGGCAGATCGATCTCGTGCTGCAGGTACGGGTAGGTGGGCTGGAAACGTCTGAAGCGGTTGTGCTGCATGAAAGTGGGAGTGGTGAAGCGGTCCCTTGTCTGAGGAGCATACACCACCTGCAGAGGAGAAGACAGGGAATGCAATAAGTACAATGAGAACATGGCATCTTAGCTTTAAAGGATCCAATAAAGAGGCATGAAAACAGTAGCTAATAATTAGACATCAGTTAATGCTAGTAAGCAAAACTCAAATGGCACAATGGTGGTAGTTCATGGATCGTTCCTTGTAGGGCTTGAACTCGCAACCTTCCAGTTACCAGCCTAGATCTTTGATACATTCTGTATTACTGGTGGATGAAAAATGTTATGGCACTTTTCTGTTTTTCATAGCTGTCCGTTCCAAGGAAAACACGATTTGTGTTTAATGATTTGTTTGCAACATCCCTCAATTCACTGTGTGGCACTTTACATGTTTAATGATGAAAAATAAAATAAAATAAAATAGTCGGCACCGATAGCCTTGTGGGCAGCACGCCGACATAAAGCGCCATTGTCGCTAGACACCCGCTAGGGGTGTCCCGAGTTCGAATCCAAACTCGAGGACCTTTCCCGATCCCACCCCTTCTCTATCTCCCACTTCACTTCCTGTCTTATCTACACTGTCCTATAACAATAAAGGCAAAAAAAAAAAACTAAATCTTAAAAAAATAAATAAATAAAATGAAATAAAATATAAAATAAAATGAAATGATAAAATAAAATATAAAATTAAATTAAAAATAATAAATAAATAAAATATAAAAAAAGGAAATAAATTGACCGTTATTGTTTTTTACAAGCGTTGTTATTTTCTTGACAGACTATGAGAGACAATTAAAAATAATTTTATAATCTGACAAATTCTGACAAATGTGTGTGTGTGTGTGTGTATATATATATATATATATGTGTGTGTGTATATATATATATATATATATATATATATATATATATATATATATATATATATGTGTATGTGTGTGTGTGTGTGTGTGTGTGTGTGTATTTGTGTATATTAATTTTTTCAGTTTAATTAAAATTATTTAACGCCGTTAACGCAGGGGCGGAGCCTAGGGTTGGCCACTCCCCTCATAACTGCTGTTTCTGTCTGCTTTTTCTTGACAAGAAGCGGATTTATTCAGTCGCAGAACGTCTTTACGATCCCATCAATCCGGAGACGTTTCAGACGCGCGCTTCAGCGGCAGGCGCGTCAAACAAGCGCGGAAACCGGCGCGCGCTGTAGCCCGTATCAATTCATATCAAAGCACCAAATAAACTACGTGCATGCAATGTCGTGGTCAATTAAGGCATGAAGTTACCAAAAAGGCGATTAAAGCTGCCTTAAAACTGTGCGTGCATGTAATATGTTATATAGGCTATATGAGTTACATTAAGAACATCTCTGAAATGGTTTTCAAAATTGTCCCGGAGTATCCCAGCACTGTCTCTCTCATCTAACACACCCGATTCAACTCGTCAGTTCATTAATAAACACTAAAATGGTCCGACCTGAAATGGGTCAGAAAAGGTGATGAGAGTTGAGAGAAAATACGATGCGTGTCAGATCCGCGTCACGTTCAGCAGAGGCAGCTCTTAGGCAAGGCAAGTTTATTTATATAGCACATTTCATACACAATGGTAATTCAAAGTGCTTTACATTAAAGGAAGTAAAATAATCATAAACAAAACAATAAAACCAGAAATTTAAAAACGTTTAAAATGATTAAAAAATTTATTTAAAATGAATTTAGAACAGTTAGAAATGAAAATGATTATACATAAAATACAGTGCAGTCAGTTCGGACGTAGCACAGTGCTCATTCAACAAATGCACAGCTAAACAGATGAGTTGAGTCTGGATTTAATTGTGGCTAATGTTTTAGCACATCTGATCTCTTTTGGAAGCAGGTTCCAACTGCCGGCAGCATTATAGCTAAAAGCGGATTCCCCTTGTTTTGTGTGAACCCTTGGTATTTCTAACTGACTCGATCCTAATGATCTGAGTGGTCTGTTAGGTTTATATTCAGTGAGCATACCTGCAATGTATTTAGGTCCTATGCCATTGAGTGATTTATAAACGAGTAAAAGTACTTTAAAATCAATCCTAAATGTAACTGGAAGCCAGTGTAAGGACCTGAGGACTGGTGTGATATGCTCAGATTTTCTGGTTCTAGTCAGAATCCTGGCAGCAGCGTTCTGGATGAGCTGCAGCTGTCTAATGGTCTTCTTTGGAAGGCTAGTGAGGAGACCATTAAAATAATCCACCCTGCTTGTGATAAAAGCATGAACAAGTTTCTCCAAGTCTTGACTGGAAACAAAACATCTAATTCTTGCAATGTTTTTGAGATGGTAGTATGCTGATTTAGTTACTGCTTTGACATGACTACTGAAACTAAGGTCTGTCTCCAGAATCACCCCAAGATTTCTGACTTGATTTTTAGTTGTTTGACCCCTAGAGTCAAGGTATGCATTCACCTTGAGAACTTCATCCTTGTTTCCAAATGCAATGATTTCAATTTTCTCCTTGTTTAACTGAAGAAAGTTCTAGCACATCCAACTGTTAATTTCATCAGTGCATTGGCAGAGGGAGTCAATGGGGCTATAGTCATTTGGAGATAAGGCTGGGTAAATCTGGGTATCATCAGCATAGCTGTGATGAGCAATTTGGTTCTCTCTCATTATTTGACTTAGTGGGAGCATATACAGGCTAAACAAGAGCGGTGCAAGAATGGAGCCTTGTGGGACTCCGCATGTCATGGACATCCACTTAGACTTATGCTCTCCTATACTCACATAATAACCTCTCCCTTCTAAATATGACCTGAACCATTTGAGTACCATCCCAGAAAGCCCAACCCAGTTTTCCAGTCTCTCTAGAAGTATGTTATGATCGACAGTGTCAAACGCACAACTAAGATCTAGTAGTACCAGCACTGATATTTTGTCAGAATCAGAGTTTAAGCGAATATCATTTATTATCTTAATGAGCGCTGTCTCTGTGCTGTGATGCGCTCGGAAACCAGATTGAAAATTGTCCAAGTGTCCATTTGAGTTTAAGTAGTTGTTCAGCTGATTAAAAACTACCTTTTCAATAATCTTACATATGAAAGGAAGGTTTGATATTGGTCTATAGTTGCTTAAAGAAACTTAAAGAAACTTAAAGAAATAGCAGCCAAAAACAACCTAATAACCAGCTGCTGTGATGTCTGTTCACCAAGAATAAAAGAAAAAAAGAGGAAATCAATAACTTTTATATAGCTGTAAGTATTTATCTGTATTTAGTTTAGAATTTAGTGTTTGATAACTTTATTCAATTTCTGTATATTTCTGCTGAGGGGCAAAGGTAGCCTAGCTAAATATAACATTTATTATAATGGGTTTATGTGAAGATTGTTTTAACTTCACTTAAAGTAGAAGTTATTTTTAAAGTCTAATAAATGTTAAAATTGATAGCTCTTAATTATAATGTAATGTTTAATGGCTATAGTCAATGGTTAAATACTAGGGGAATTTTTTTTATAGGGAAATCAGTATTACTTGATATCAGTGATACTGGTCTTCAGTCATTCAGTCAAAAAAGATGCCATTAAACAAATATTAAATATTAAAACTGTTGTACAAATATTAAAACTATGTTGTTTTTACATTAATTTGAAGATTGAATGTGAAATTATTGCAATATAAAAGTATATATAAAAAATTTAATGTTAGGTGGGATTACTCGCAGAAAAAATGTGCAATTAATTAGTTCATTTTTTTTAATCGATTGCCAGCACTAATATATATATATGTGTGTGTGTGTGTGTGTGTGTGTGTGTGTCCCGTGCTGGCAAAATGAGTCGGAATGCGCACGGCCTAAATTTTGAGCTACAGACAAAAAAAAAAAAAAAAAAAAAAAAAAAAAAAAAAAAAGTGAAAAATGTCGATTTTGGCCAAATTTCAGGTTTTCACAAAAATTAGTTAATTAAACCCTTGTCTAGCAATCCCAATGCTCCAAATAGTAATTAAACATCTAAAATTATCTTTATTTGTGCGTTTTCTGAGAGGAGTACCTTTTTCTCTGCTCGCTTCTCGCACTGCCACTGACTGACATATCGCGCACAAAAAGGTGCTTCCTCCAGTGCGCAATCACGATAAATATACACATAGCCTACTGTATACACAGAATTACAGTATTTAAGTAGTTATTTTTAAATAACTAGTAGTTTATTTTTAAAGTCTAATAAATGTTAAACGAAAACATAATCGGTTATGTCTTAAGTGAAGTTTTAGGGAACTGTTGGGGAAAACATCGGATGTGTAACATTATATTAAATCCGAGCAGTACAGTAGGTCTTAATATATAGCCCGTATGTCTCAATGTTAATCTAACAATAAAAGAAGAAAAAAAACCAAAAAAAATAATAAAAAAACAAAAACAAAAGAAAAACAAAAAACAAACAAACAAACAAACAAACAAACAAACAAAACACTGTTCTTGATTGACCTGCTTTTGTAGTTTTAATAATTTATTTGTAATAAACACACTAAAGTGATTTTTTAAATTTGATTGTTTTTCTTACTTGAATGCTTTTGTTTAGGTGTAAAATGAAAAAGTAATGCACAATTTGCTTTGTTCTTACATTTGTTCTACTTTTTTTTGCATCTGTTCTTATTTATAACAACAAAGATAAAACAAACAAAAAAAATAGCTAGCCTATATTGTGATTAATATATTAATGATCATCAAGAAAAGATTTGGAGATGCAACGTTGCTAGGTGATTTTGCTTTGGAATCTTCAGAAAACTTTAACAATGTTTTTCTCAGAATTTACTTTGCTGACTTAATCTACTTAAAACGACTGTAGCTCAGTCATTTTTCATCCAATTATAACAAATCATATCATTTTGAAGGTCTTTTAATACAGAATGTGAAAATAAAAATAACTAATTTTTGAAAATTTGCTCATTGTGACTCATTTTTGCCAGCACTGGTCACATACATACATACATACATACATACATACATACATGCATACATGCATACATGCATACACACACACATACAGACACACACACACACAGTGGTGTGAAAAATTGTTGGCCCCCTTCCTGATTTTTTATTTTTTTGCATGTTTGTCACACTTTAATGTTTCAGATCAAACTAATTTAAATATTAATCAAATATAACACAAGTAAACACAACATGCAGTTTTTAAATGAAGGTTATTTTTATGAAGGGAAAACAAAATCCAAACCCACATGGCCCTGTGTGAAAAAGAACATCATACCAGCAGTAAAATATGGTGGTGGTAGTGTGATGGTCTGGGGCTGTTTTGCTGCTTCAGGACCTGGAAGACTTGCTGTGATAAATGGAACCATGAATTCTGCTGTCTACCAAAAAATCCTGAAGGACAATGTCCGGCCATCTGTTCGTGACCTCAAGCTGAAGCGAACTTGGGTTCTGCAGCAGGATAATGATCCAAAACACACCAGCAAGTCCACCTCTGAATGGCTGAAGAAAAACAAAATGAAGACTTTGGAGTGGCCTAGTCAAAGTCCTGACCTGAATCCTATTGAGATGCTGTGGCATGACCTTAAAAAGGTGGTTCATGCTCGAAAACCCTCCAATGTGGCTGAATTACAACAATTCTGCAAAGATGAGTGGGCCAAAATTCCTCCACGGCGCTGTAACAGACTCATTGCAAGTTATCGCAAACGCTTGATTGCAGTTGTTGCTGCTAAGGGTGGCCCAACCAGTTATTAGGTTTAGGGGGCAAGCACTTTTTCACACAGGGCCATGTGGGTTTGGATTTTGTTTTCCCTTTATAATAAAAAACTTCATTTAAAAACTGCATGTTGTGTTTAGTTGTGTTATCTTTGATTAATATTTAAATTTGTTTGATGATCTAAAACATTAAAGTGTGACAAACATGCAAAAAAACAAAAAATCAGGAAGGGGGCAATCAATTTTTCACACCACTGTATCTCTCTCTCTCTCTCTCTCTCTCTCTCACTGGGCATCACTGGGATTCCACTTCGCTGGTTTGAATCCTATCTCACTGGTAGGTCTTTCAGGGTGGCCTGGGAAGGGGAAGTATCCAAAGCACATCAGCTGATCACTGGGATTCCTCAGCGATCAGTTCTTAGACCCCTCCTCTTCTCCACATACACTACATCACTGGGTCCCATCATACAGGCACATGGCTTCTTCTTCCATTGCTACACTGATGACACACAGCTCTATTTTCAACCAGAGGATCCAACGGTAGCTGCACGGATCTCAGGCTGCCTGGCGGACATCTCGGCATGGATGAAAGAACATCACCTCCAGCTCAACCTGGCAAAGACTGAGCTTCTTGTCCTCCTTGCCACTCCAGCTCTACAGCATGATTTCACCATCCAGCTAGGTTTTTCTACAATTACCCCATCAACTTTGGTCAGAAATCTTGGTGTAATATTTGATGACCAGCTGACCTTCAAAGACCACATTGCAAAGACTGCTCGATCTTGTAGGTTTGCATTACACAACGTCAGAAAGATCAGGCCCTTTCTAACAGAGCATTCTGCACAACTTCTTGTCCAGGCCCTTGTCATTTCTAGGCTGGACTATTGCAATGCTCTTCTGGCTGGACTTCCATCAAGCACAATCAAACCTCTACAAATGATTCAGAATGCAGCGGCACGACTAGTCTTCAACGAACCCAAAAGAGCCCATGTTACACCTCTCTTTATCTCCTTGCACTGGGTACCGGCTGCAGCACGCATCAAGTTTAAGACATTGATGCTTGCATATAGAACAGGCACAGCACCCGGCTACTTCCACTCACTATTACAAATCTACACCCCCTTCAGATGTCTGAGATCCGCTAGCGAGCGACGCCTCGTGGTACCGTCACAGAGAGGCTCAAAATCACTCTCCAGAACATTCTTGTTCACCATTCCTGGCTGGTGGAATGATCTTCCCACCCCTATCCGGAAAGCTGGAGACTTG